>JAHWFP010119416.1:1083-23682 GCA_023313725.1 Lithobius niger | reverse complement strand
ATTATTTACCTAAATTGCCTTCGATTCATAACCTCTTGGGGCACTTCTTTTTTTCTACAGCACAGAAACTTTTTTATAATGATTATGGGATACAATACAAATCTTTGCACACTCAGGAAGAAAATTATTTTGTATTTTACATTATGTTAAAACAGAAAAATTGTTAAAATTACAGTAAAAAGCATATTATGAAGCCCTTGGGGCACTTCAAGATAACAGTCTACACAAAAAAGAAAAATTCAGTGTGGTACTGGTATACAATCACAACTTTTCCACACCCAGGCAACATCAAAAACGAAAATATTATGTTTTGCATTTTTTTTCACTGCAATGCCTGTACCACCATCTTGATTCCCACGCAGATCATTTGCGCATGCGCCAGCGAAATACTATAATGAGCAGCGAAATACTATACATGAAAAGACTCCGACCGCCCCCCCCCCCCCTGTTACCCCGAACCCCCTGCACCCCCGGTACACCTGACCTCTTCCCCCGCCCCGCACTTCCCCATTGGGTGGTTTGTCCAACCATCCCCTTCCTGAGGGTCCCGCGGTATTTGGTCTTCTTAAGAAAGTAAATCGCACTTCTCAAGTAACTGCGTTGCCTGTTTCTCCGTCTTTATTCCGACGCAATAAACCCGCAACAACGATCGTGCACGCAGTGATTGTTATTCAACCAACTTTCAAACTATTCAATGCGGCCCCTTATACAGCCAGCGTTATTAAAGCTACTGATTTCCTAATTTTTGCCGGCTTTTTGGGTTTCTCGGCGTCAGCCGGTCTGTTTGATTGTATTAGTCTATAAGTAGTTTTTAGTTTATTTGCAAGTTTGTGAGCGAATGGCTTGGAGGCCTTATCGGCTCAATAAAATATCAATCAATCAATCCTAATTTGAGGCATTGTCTTCATCTTTAGTCGCCTTCTTCATCAATGTTAGGCTTCTACATTGTTAGCGGCGGCTTCGTCTTAATGTCGTAACAGAAATAGGTATTGTTTGGCCGCTACATTGTTAGCGTTTTATTCCCCTTCTTTAATAGGGCCTTAGGGCTTCGGGCAGATGACCAGGAGTGGTTAACGCTCGTTAAACCCTTTAAACCCTTCTTTATGCAGCATTGGGCTGGATTGATATTTGGGTGGGTGACCGCCTGGGAATCTGGCTGTTGCAGACATAAGGCCTTAGGGCTTCGGGCAGATGACCAGAAGTGGTGAACCCTTCTTTAAGGCAAATAAGTATATAGACGTGTTAAAACGCTACTTACAGCCATACTGACGCCGCAACCATACTGCGAGATGAGAGCACAACAAGAAAACCTGATTTCGACCAGAACATTAGTAAACAGAAATTGTTCTCGTTCCCACGAAAATTTCATTTCATTTCAATAAATTACCAATATTTCTGTCCAGTATGAAACACCGTCTGCAGGGGCATGCACTATTGTATACATCATGATATGTGTAATCAGAAAGAGTATGACGCAAGCATTTTTTATGAAACAAGGAACAAATTATGTCACTGATTACACAAATCCCGTTGCGTATAATAGCGCACGCAAAGCAAAGTACACGAAGCACAAATGCATGCCCCTGCGGACGGTGATTCCGGCCACACCATCCACCTGGGGACGAAATAATTTCCGTTTACTAATGTTCTGGTCGAAATCAGGTTTTCATTTGCGCTCTCATCTCGCAATATGGCACCAGCCTCACTAGCAGCGTTTTAATATGTTTTAACAATTCTTTTTAAACTAAATAAGCGTTTGTGCAGGTTTTTATTATGATGGTGTGAACCATAACGACGACAGGATTCGAGAGGTATAGTGTCCACAGCCTATCTTGAGTTAGCCACAGAACGAACACAGATAACCGATTGTACGTTTTTCGTATTAGAGTGCCTTGTTGATATCCAACATGGTATCAAAAACAATGGCGGCGGGCGATTAAAGCCGCCTCCTCCAGGAAGATGTAACCGCTCAAAAAATACTGCATGACTCAAGATACGCCGCGCAGACAATAGGTGAATTAAGTCGGCAGCATGAAGAGTATTTTTTCTAGATAATTACCCTTTCAAAAAGGGGTGCCAAGTGAAACCTGTTCAAAAACCAACATGACAGACATTTTATTTTAAAATCAATTAAAAAAATTCAAAATCACATTAATGTATGTACGTTTGGTGTCAAATGTTGGGTTTTATGGTCTGCTAGAATCCTTAGTGCATTGTAGTGTGTTCGTAATCAGGAGCTAAGCTGTGGATGCATTTTTCTTCAATTCACTGTAAGTTATATCTTCAAAGTGACGCGACAGCAGTTTTAATAAAAAACAAATATTAAAATGTATTTAGGCTTATGTATCGGGAAGCGGCGGTTTATATTTTCCAGCATGGGTAATTAAAAATCTGTCTCTACTTCATAAGTATATTTTAAAATTATGAAAAACACTTGAATTTTGGCCGCCATTTTGGATATCTTGTGTGGAGTCCTGGCGCCTTTTTAGAGCATTTTTTTGAGTCTGGCAGACCTTAAAACTTGGCAATTGACAATAAACTTACATTAGTACAATTTTGAACTTTTTTTTGTGGTGCACCCATTTTTAAAACAAAATGGCTGCCATGTTGGTTTATTGTAGATGTTTTAGGTGGCACCCCTTCCTAAAAGTGTCTCATGGTTGTGGACGTGAAGTACACCGGAGAGGTGTTATTCTAACAAAGTGCAGATTTCTTACACACACTACTAAAAGGAAGTTGAATTAATGTCCGTTTCAATGGTTAAGGTTATCTCGGGACAGCAAAGAAAATTCTGCTGCGAAATACCTAAGATCTTTTATATGCCACAATTGACATAAGCACGAGCTCATTTCCGGAAGCCTTCTCCTACGGAATGAAGAGGCATATAAAATAACTGCTCTTTTTGCTGTCACTTTACATAGTGGCGGAGAGTATATAGTGGGGCGGGGGAAGCACGCCATTTAGGCATGCCGTAATGCTAAATAAATTCCTCGAGAATATGTGAAAAGTGCACTCCAGAAGACGGATATGGCAATATGTACCGGAAAAAATGTTTCAGTTTCCGAGACTCTGCCCAAACCCCGTTGATGGGGTTAACAAAAGGGTTGAATTGGAAGGGGTGTGGCTTCCCCGGAATATACTGGCATGAAACGGTTTCATGCAACTAGAGATGTAATATTTTCGTACAAATTCAATTCAGATTTAGAAGAAAAAAAAAGATTTTTTAAGGGCCTCTTGTTGTAGGAGCTCCCCGGGCAGGGACGACGCTAAGGGGGGGGGGGGGGGGGGGGCTCGCCACACCACATTTTTGGCCGCCACCCCTGGCGCCCCCCCCCCCCCACTCATCAAATCAAAATAAAACGTATAAACGAAGAAAATTCTGCTTATTTATTAAGCAAACTACGTTAGTTTCTTTCAAAGCGACAAGAAGGACTTGAGGTCATATCAATAGAACCCAGTTGTTACTGTGAGAGTTGAAAAATCATCTTTTTTACAGCTGATTTAAAAATGTTCCCAAAAAATAGGGTATGAAGCAGTTAAGAACGTTCGGTGTGAGAAAGAATTACAAGAGTGTTATTTTTAATTTTTTTTTTGGGGGGGGGAGAGCGGGACCGCAAAAGTTTAATTTTTCGGTTCGCCCCCCTGGCTAAAATTGCTGCCCCACTGCCGCCTCCCCAATAAACTGATTCTAGCGTCGTCCCTGTCCCCGGGAATCCCTGGTTGAGTTCTCTGGCGGCCAGATTCGACACTGGCTAACAAGCCCTTCCTCAGACCCTGCATGGTGTAATGATCGCCTTAAACGTTCCAAACCTTGCAAGAGCGACGATTGGAAACATTATCCATGTTTAGAAGGACTCGGCGAGCAACAGCACAACAAAGCGCTCGATTGACAAGAAACTGTATCCAGTGTTTTGGCGCCAAGCCGTCTATTTATTGAGAACTCTTTTGGGGCTAAAATGTCATTCCCGCAAAACATGCAACAAGCGTGGCTGAAGCTGTCGTCGGCTGGCTTGTTGGACTGAATTCGTTTGTTTTGATGTCAATAATTGGTAAATTGGCTTGTAAATTCGAAGTTGTGGAGGAAGAAGTAAATTCATCATTGTTAACAACTTGTTGTGTCGAGCCATTGAATTTACAATGGCTATGTTCGGACCCGCCGAAATGTTTTCCTGGCTGCACCACTGATCGTAGGCGTCGATCCTGGGGTTACTCAGGATGTTCGTTAGCCCCAAAATGTGGTACTAAAAACAGCACAAAGTGTACAAGAATTTCTAGTTATTCCTTCAATTAATCTACGCCGATTGGTGGAAATAACAAAATTTTGTATCAAACTGTATTTAAAAAAAAAACCAAGATAGCATAAGAGTCCGACAAACTCCACTTCTTGCATGCGCTTCGTTATTAACCCTCATCGTATATTTCCATTCCATTACTGTCACAGGAGCTGTGGCATCCTTCGCTCGCGCGTTGCATAGATACACTCTATACATAAAATTAAAGGGGTGAAACCAGCCAGAAGCCTTATCGTAGAACAATTAGGTTTTTTTTTAATAATAATTACTATTATAATCAGTGCAGGAACTCGCGCTGAGCGTCTTTATTGTTAACGTGTTAAGAGCGTGTTTACACAACGACTTGCTCTTGCATTCTCGCAGCTAGATGCTAGAAATCATCTGAAATTCCAACATGGCGGCGGCCCTGGCTCTGTCGACTCGCAAAGAAAACAGTCAATAGTGCGAGTTCAGAAGCGACTAGGAAAATTTCATGGGGAGAAATTCTTTATCTTATTGTCGCGGATAAAAAGACTTAAAGCATTTACTCGAACGACGTCGGATTCAGCTAATCCAGGAAGCGTTGTTACCATGGCAACGACACCATTGCCGTCGCGATTAAATTCTAGCTGCGAGAATGCAAAGGCGATTCGTTGCGCAAACGCGCCCTAACTATTGCATTATAAGTGATTATTTATACCGCTAGGTTGTCCAGAGTTTTTTTGTTTTTTTTTCAGTTTTTGCTATCTCAGTCAACTTCCGGTAATGGCAGGGGCTTTTATACCTCGATGTCAAAACGCTGTGGACAACGTACGAGTACAAATAATGACTTCGAACGTGAGACAAGTTATCAATAAAGACGTGCAGCGCGAGTTCCATTGATGATGATAGTGCATAAGCGTAAAATTTAATACCGTTCAACTGTTCTATTATAAGGCTTCAGGCTGGTTTCACCCCGTTAATTCCATGTATAGAGTTTGTATCCATTCGACACGCAAGCAACGGATGCCAAGTACCTGTTATTAGGGCGGGTTTACGCACGGACAATTTTCCCGCTTACTAGCTTTTACTTGGTCAATACTAAATCTGCTGGCGGCTTCTCGTCTTTGCTGGAGAATGCGGCTTTCGAGTTGTCTATACGTAGTAACCATGCAACAACGCGAACGCACAATTTCTCCTCGTACGTCGACGCGACACGACGTACGATGCTTGCAACATGACAGCGTCGCTTTATGACAAGAAAACAATTTTTACCGCAGTACAAGACAACGGAAGCTTTTCGAATGCCGGCATTCGATGGTTTGTCTTCGATTCAGTAACCCCGAAAAGAACGCCATGTTGGATTTTAAATTCATTTGATCCTTGCTAGAAGCTGTTCTCAGAGGGAAAATAGCGTGAAATGACAAAAATGTTGTAGCTATGTTTAAAATGACTGTTGGACTTTGTTCTTTCTCGCTGTTGTTATTTATAATATATTTAATTTGTTGTCTATTACCGCATTCATTTAGTAGAAGTGGGAAACTAATTGGAAACGAATAAAAAGTTGACTAGCAACTAGCGTTCGGCAAGCGAGAAGATCACGTTGCTTGAACGTGCCCTTACGGTGTGGAATTATCGTCTTCATTGTTAAAACACAAAGGATGTACTGTACAACGTCTTCTGATAAGTTCAATTCATAAGGTTAGACATGTGCATTAATGACCTGATACTGCAGGACCTAACACTGTAAACGTGTATGCTTTTATATTTTACCTTTATGCTTTCTCACACAACAGAATCGAAATACACGGGAAAATAACGGTAGTTCATGCAAAATTGCGTACCGAAGGTAAGGTCGTTACAAATGCAACAGAAGTTCTGTATAAAAACTATTGCAGCAGATCGTTCGAATCAGGCCGATCATAGGACATGACAAAGCAACGGATGAGAAAAAGGATATTTTAGAACGACACTTCTCACCAGAGGCGTAACTTCAAAATTGGGGCCCGGAAGCGGCTGTGCAGTGGAGGCCCCCCCCCCCCCCCTAGAAAAAAAATCAGTTATTGCCACACAAGGTGAGAGCCCACTGGAGGACCACTTTTATTAAAAATAGAAATGCAGTTTTACCACAGAAGGCATGAGCCCAGTACAGATCGCCCTTCCCCCCTCCTGTAACAAAATGTTGTTTTTACAGCCAGCCACCCCTTTCATTTAAAAATGCCGTTTTTGCCGTACAGGCGAGAGGCCAATGGAGGCCCTTCATAAAAATAATTGCAGTTTTTGCCACATAACACAAAGGCTCTGAAAGCCCCTTTCCCTTCCCCTTCATAAAAAATTAAAACAAATAAGTTTTTGCAAAACAAAACGCAACTTTTGTCACGAAACTGTAGCAGTAACTAACTTTCTCATATTTTGTGGTTACAACAAATTTTTAATTGGAGCCAGAGAGGGGGCCCTCCAAGGTCGGTGGGCCCGGAGGCGGCTGCCTCCTCTGCCTTATTGTAGTGACGCCACTGCTTCTCACAATCGAAGTCAAAGTTTGGGGACAGAAGAGGATGGGTGAAAGATGAACGTTTGGTTCAGCCCTCCTTCACCTCAGCCATTCGCGGTTTCTGGAAAAAAAATCGACGCGTTTGGTAGTCACGTGCGAATAAAAGGGCCAAGAATTGGGATATCCAAGTGTTCAAAGTCTAAACTTTTCTTTGTAGTTTATAATTTTGAGTTATGTTTATTTATTTCCTCCGAATAGTTTATTATAGGCTGCATGCTAAACACTTTGAGTGTTAAAATTAAGTTTTCTCTACAGGAAAGATGTCCCACTGAAAGAAGTCCACGAATCATTTTGTCGAAAGGGAGAAGAAAAGGCAATTTAATGTGCGAAGAATAGCCACCTCGATAATTGAGGCCATCAGACGGTCACAATGACAAAGGAAAAATGGCCACATCTGAATTTGATTAGTGCCACAAATATTGTGATGCTCGTGTCATGACGATGCTCATCTTAGAACAGTATTGTAGTGATGTAGACCTCTCGACCATCCGACTCAATTGTATCTGCAAATCATTTGATTATATTTATCTCTGTGGAACTGAATGTATCAAGGTGGTTTGCGGTCGCTGTTAGATGCAGAGGTATTCTTCGAGATAGTGAAAGTGGTAGCAGTGACTTCTGTTAAACCTCGATGTTAAAAACCAACATTTGTAAAATTAGCACTGTAATAAATATTGCATCGTAATGACCCGTCGTTGTAAGTTATCTGTTTACAAATCTTGGTTGTTAAAGGGGGATGTTGGTAAAGTTGGTGTGCCCACATACAGCAGGAAGCAAGCGGTACAGTTATAGCGACCGGCTTTAAACGCAGATTTTGAACCACTAGATGCGCGCCTTCTAGTGGCAGTGATATCATTAACCTTGACCGCTTGCTCCCAAGTGCACGTGGACGCGCCAACTTTACATTCAATCATTAAGGAGGCACGTGGCTAGTTTGTTGTGTAAAAAGAAATTCCTTTGCGTATTCCTTTGCTTGTTGAAATCAAGCGCTATATAACTAAGCAATGGTAGATGCTGCAACCTGTCATTCGGGGAGTAGGCACCTTTAAGGTTTAAACTTGCTAATATTTATACGAGGACGTTCACAGACCTTAGAAGTTAAAGGATTTAGGCACGTTAATGCGCGAAGACGCATGTACGACTGCTTAGGCTTCGTCTCCTCGTCTAGGGAGGGGTTGGATTGAGATACACGTTAAGTGTCCTCATCGGGTAATTCATATCATGTTTCGACCTGATAACCCATTAACCCCAACAAAAGTTACTGATGGCAACAAAAGCGTGGTTTGCATCTACTGAAAATGATTAACAAATTCATAATTTTTATACAAATTCAACACTTTTTTGCGCCGTTTTTTTTCCTTTTGTCAAGAAATTCTGAACCAATTTACAAGAGCCATCTGCTCTGCTGAACGTTACTGATAATGTAGTTGTTATACTGTTAGTATTGTAAATCTCAGTTTTTTTTTTGTTTTTTTTTTATCTTGCATCTTTTTGCTTAGGACTGCCGTTAGATTGTTATCAGTAACAATCCTTAATAACGGATTCAGTGAGTTCTCTTTATGCCAGTGGAGGATGTGGCCAGAGCGATTAAGGCGCTATGCAAGTGATCTGCGGCGAACTGGGCAGGCGGTTCGAATCCGGGTCATGCCACTCCGATGAAACGTAAGTGCTTATAAAGGTGGCTTAATGAACTACGTTATTTCTAGTGTATGATTTTCGCTGTTGGCTAATTTCCAATTTTCCTTGATAATTCCCATAACATACATTAGTTTAGGAATGTAGTTATCTAACAAAAACGTTCAAGAGACCCGCATTAATCGACTGTATACGCCCTGGGTACCGCAGCCTCATTAAGCACCTCCTAACCTCAACTTTCATTTCTCGAATCTTATGTTCAAAGTTTCGTGAACACAAATGTTAATTATCGCTGATTTAATTAATTTTGGTTACATACTAAAGTAGATTTTAAACTGGCCTACACACCCCAGCGTTATGGCATTTCCTTCTACGTTTATGAGGGCTCTTCCAGGGGCATACTGGGCCGTTTATATTTTTTTTTCGTAGACAATTCAGATAGCAAAGTCGGATCTCGCTACTAAATTTCGTTGCTTAGCACCCAGTAGTAGTGATTGTGTTTAAACTGACTTTATTGCTATTCTGTTGTTGTTGTAATTAGGTTAGGTTAGGTGAATTAAGTCGGATTAAACGGATTATTTTCTGTGCGCAGCTGGGCTGCATGGAGAACTATGCAGAGAGTTTTGCTGAACTGTTTACGAAAAAAAAAGTATGCGGGCGGGCCATTTAGGCTCGGGAAATAGTTAACGTAGGCCCTCTCTTATGGCATTTCGTAGAAGTCAGTCACAATTTTAAAAAAAATTCAATGGGCCCCCGACAGGCCGTCGGAGCATAGGCCCCACAGAAAATTTCCCGTTTTTGCCGATGGTCAATATGCCCCTGGGCTCTTGTTCACTATATACCGTAGTCTTTAAAATTTATCAATGACTTCGGCAAAATTTAGCTCACAAACCTAGTCACTTTCAGTTGCCATCAGAGCTAGAGCTTGTATTGAGGTTACATAGTGGTTGTCCTCAATTGATTTTTTTTTTTACTGCAGCACTGCTTACAGGAATTGTCAAGATAATGTGAATGTTTACATTGGAACCTGACTACTCTACTTCGTTATAATTGAAAACTTGATGCATATTATTTTTTCTTTTTCGTTTTGTCAGCCTAATAAGCTTGAAGCATGGAAAAGCTTGTGAATTGCACAAAGTGATCTGCATGGTGCGGTGGTGCCCCTAGTAAGAGTGATATCCGGACCCGTGCCCATATCTCTATTAAGAACAAACAAAAAAATGACAATATTAAAATTGGTTGGTAAGAATTTTAAACTCAGACGTATGTCGTAAATATGTATTATAAGAAACACGCTAGCGTGTCGCCCGCCAAGATTCAACGATAACGCTAAGGTCCGTCCTATCCATAAAATATATACATGAGCATGGCGACACTAGGCACTTGTCTTTTTTACAACTAAGGTAGCTTGACTGTTTTTAGACATCTGAGGAAAAATAAAGTTTTACGTTTTCTTGCTACTGAATTACTTAATTTACCAGTTGCTGGCTGAATAGCTACTTCTACTTTCACGAAAATAAATTCTTCCATTCGGTGAATATAGCTGAAATTGTGTAGCTAGCTATAGTTTAACCGTGGAACGTGCCTTTTGGTTTGGGATTAGAGGAAATTTTAATTTAGAGCAACCAATCAACATGAACACTACTTTAAGAGCAGAGTTACCGTATTTTGCTTTTGCTTTTCAATAAATCAACATCTAACAATTATTTGGCTTGCGAATATGAACACGAATGTAGTACGTAGCACAACAATTACAGCACGATTGAAGAATTGACCGAAAATGTGACCACCAAATTTTTGACGATCCTCCCCCTCCGAGACCCTGAGAAAAAATGTTGACCCACTCAGGGTCCAAAAATAATGGGTCCCCCCCCCCCCCCCCCAAAAAAAAAGAAAAAATGCGCTTTTCGTATGCCTATTGAGACCGTCTGCAGAAGACTTCCTGTAGCCAAGATTTGTAGCACAACAATTTTATAGTACGATTGAAGAATTGATGCTTTTTCCCACTGCTAAATAAGGCGAGTTCAGTGGACTTCTAGACAAAAACTAAAACACACGTAAACCTATTAGAAAAAAAAAACAATTTAAATGTCAATTACTTTGTAACAGCGTATTGAGTAAAGTTATATGTTCCACCCTGCATACCTGTCAAAACACGTGTTTAGAAGCTAGTAGTCAGAGTCTGGTCTGTTTAAAGCTTAGCACGGCAAGCTGTGCATGCGTACAATGGCTCTTCATTAGGGACCAGTCATTATTTATGGCCGGGGAGAAGGGGACCAAAGGAAATGAAAATACATGACCACCAAATTTTTGATGATCCTCCCCCTTCGAGACCCTGAAAAAAAAAATGTTGACCCACTTAAGGTCCAAAGATAATGTGACCCCACCCCTCCCAAAAAAAATGCGCTTTTCGTATACTTATTGAGACTGTCTGCAGAAGATTTCCGGTAGCCTAGATTAGTGTTGTAGCCAAAGTGCATGAGTAAGTAACTCTCCATACTGACAGTTATCATTAGTTGTGAGAAAATGTGTCTCGTTTTCGACGAAAAGACACGTTTGGGTTAATAATGTTCTATAAAATGTTCTATAAATTGTCCCATCCCTTGTCGAGATTTATACAATAAGTACGATGAACACGCTGTTTTGCTGGTATGCCCACACCTTTAACGTAGTCAGCACCTGAAAGACAGAATACAAGAAACCAGGTACCAAGGCTGTTCTACAATTCACTTTGTAAAAATTATACTTGCAGTATTGGTACTAACAGAGTAATAGCTTCGAATCCTTGTAAACACTCACATCGTGGGGGGGGGGGGTCTGGGAGGCTTGAACCCCAGAAGCTGAGGTGTTTTTGAAAATTTTGACTGCTGAAAGTATCATTTTTGAGGCCCAAAAATGACTTTTTCTTCCAGTTTGGCCAGTGTGTTGACTCCCCCCCTTGACGGGACCTGAAAAATCTACGACTCCCCCTTGAGAGGGTCCAAAAAAAACATGCCCCCCAATTTCCCCCCCCCCCCCCCCGGGGGGGGATAAATAATGACTAGTCCCTTATACCTCGGATTCTCTACCTCCTACCATGGTAATAAACGGATAAACTTATATACTTAAAAATATCGTTAGTTAGATTTTGTGTTGCCAGTATATTTCGAACTATGACGAGAATCAGCTTGTAGTGCACACAAACAGTGAAATTTATTTATTAAAACAAACCAAACCAATTTTCATTTATTTTTTATTTCGCCCCAATGGCACCAATTGCATGGTTTAAAAGGTGTGGCTACGTTTTATTAATTCCTCTGAATTAACTGTCTGATTTTCTACCAAAAGCCTCGTTCTTTCTGTATCTCTCCTGTGAGTCTACCTTCGGCGACTTTTGAACGGTACAACGAATTCAGCATTGCCCATATTTGCACCACTGTCACAATTCTGCATAGAAACTTCTCGCAGTGGCTCTCGTTTCCTGAAAACAAATCGAATTTACAAATATAAGTAAGCAAACAGAAATTAGTCTGAAAGGTCAGGCAATAAAGTCTATACTGCCACTGACACATTACTAAGCTTAAAGGCGCCATTCAACCTTTTCATCTCCCAGATGTAGTTCCGTAGAATCTTCGAGCAATATAAAGAAAATTGCGGTAAATTAAAAAGGGAACAACACTATTCGCAGCAGCGCCGCAATTTTTAAACTAAAACGAGATCACGTGGCCCACACCATCCTATCGGATGACGGAGAATCTGGAACGTGGATGCTGTGTTATCTAAGCACACGTTTTGATTGTTACTAGGTTCCGCCATTGCATTGTTGCCACCGCTCGTTGCACAAGAAGTGTCGGTCATTTTGAACGGAAATAAACCAGCAGTCAAGTGACACAAGCTAAAACGAAAAGAATATTAGCCAAATAAACAAATCATCAGAAGGGGCATCAATGATCTTTCATGATGGGTGCAATATTGTTTTTAATTTTCTTTGAAATGTTATAGCTGTTATTTTTTAGGTTATTTCATAGCAGTCGCATGAAAATTTATAATTCCTATGATATTAATAAATTATTAGCTTTTTTCACAATGAAACAACAAAGCTTTCGAATGGTATAACTCGAACGAGACGCAGGGATATGATTTCTCATCCCTCGAATTACTACAGATATCAGTTAGCACGTGCAGTAGGAAATTGTTAGGCTTCACACATTGTTAGGAAATTCCATTGTTACCTTTGTTAGAAGAGGGATGAGATGCTGAAATATATCCTGATTTCATCATTGATTGTTTGATTTATTGTAGAACTTAACCAGCCCTGGCCCGATTTCATCATCTCAGCCTTTGATTAACAATAGTGCAGAACTTTATTTTACTTTATTGAGCCTACCAGCCAAACAGTCCATTCGCTCATTCCTAACCTGTAATACGCTACTTAAAAACTACCTTACAAACTAATCGTTAACAACCACACACTTTCATCATACACTCAATGGATTTTTGTAACTACGTGTTTTCAACGCTCTAACCACATACAGGGTGTCCCAATAGTCAGGGATCACCTCAATAACTTTTGCCACAATCGTAGTAGATTCATGAAACCGTGCAGTTGGTACCTTCTCGAAGGAATCAACCCATTTGTGAGATAGGGCAGGCGGTACCCCCCTTAGGGGCGCCCCCGACAGATCAAACTTTTGAAATATCAAATGGGGTGAAGGGTCGCGTCATACCTCATCTGAAAGATCCGCTAAAATGCTGAAGTGGCGTGCAAACCGGGCTTCGATACCTCCACCCAAACCAAAGTAAAAGTAATTGGTAAACATGTCTGCACCAACTGGGCCGGGCCCCCCCCCCCCAATAAGGTATTGTGAAAGTTATTGTGAAGGTATCGGAATATCGGGTATAGTCCATCTAAACCGGAACAAAATAAGCCAGAAGAACAAACAACAGTTGTCGCGTAGAATCGTTGTGGGGACTGACTTTCTTCAGGATCATCAAAGCTGATTTCCCGAAGTCCAATTTTGTTTCGGCAGTTAAAAACCCCGATTGTGGATGCATGTGAAACTGCTGTGGGTTTGCTGAACCGTTACCGAAAGGCCGAAAGAACCAAGCTTGGGCGGGCCTAGATTGAGGGGAGTCTCTGCCGAGTGAAAGAGGATCCCCTTTGCCGAGGAGGAGGCCTCCGTTGCGTTGAAGAGTCGTAAGCAGAGTAGTGAACTGGCCTAGCACAGAAAGACGTTGGTGATCTAGTCCCGAAGGCCAAAGCCAAAGCTGCTGGAAAGCCCTCTGTTCTTGACGGGTTCCAAGTCTGGAGATGATGGCATAGACAAGCAGCAGTCCAGAATGATGTCTTCAACTGTTTTAAGAACATCAGACAACGGAATACCAGAGGGATCCACTTCATCTTGATATGCCATAGCGATATGAGCATGGCGAGAGCCATTATCCTGATTGGAGCCGTGTTCCTGTACGAAGTCCTCCATTCATAGAGAGGAGCCTCCATTCAAATAGAGGAAGAGGCATCAATACCGTTGGTTTCATGATACTGTTTAGCTAGTAGTTAATTAGTCACGTATAGACCTATTGCTCATGGCTAGCAAAAAAAATGGAAAGCCTATGCAAGTGAGAGCTTACAAACGAATGTATGGTGATCTGAACATTGTACTTGGGGTTGGTTTGGTGCTGGTAGGGGTCAGGACAAATGCGTGGGAGGGTTTTGAAATTCGCAACCAAGGAACTTAAATTTCGTTTCTTTTCCAAGTTGTAACCAAAGATTTCGAGCAACAGTGGCTTAGACAATCAACTCTGGTCCTTAGATTTAGTGAACCAGCCTCGACGAACTGCAATGAAGGAGACAAAATAATCATTCATTTACGTTGCCGAGGATTGCGTAACAATAAATAGATTATAAACGGGACAGAAAGCCAAATGGGCTCGATAAGTGTTAAATAAATACGGATGCAAACCTATTTACGTTGCCTTTTGGAATTAAATGTCAGACTGCCTGAACGTGGAATCGAACCCACGACCTTCGGAATCAAAGGCCGGAGTCCTACCACTCAGCCATACTGACATGGCCGCTGTCAGTATGGCTGAGCGGTAGGATTCCGGCCTTTGATTCCAAAGGTCGTGGGTTCCATTCCACGCTCAGGCAGTCTGACATTATTTAAGTCCAAAAGACAACGTAAAAAGGTTTGCATCCGTATTTATTTAACAATAAATAGATGCACGTTGGATGATGGTTACGCAACAATACGAACATCCACGAGCCAATGGGATTTATATTAGTAACCAGAAAAACAAAATACTTTGCGGTCTGATGTTTTTGTAACAGTGAACTTCACGGGTTTCTGCTTGACAAAATGTGAATGAAAAAAGCATACGAAAAAATTCTCAATTTGAAATTTTGACAAAAAATATTCCTAAAGAAAAAAGGTTGTACACATGTGAGACTCCTAAGTTAACATCGGGAAGAGCAACTAAAGTGGATGTATTGACTGATAGAGCGAAGGAAAAAGCATTTGTTAGCCAGTGCGCGCAAAAATTGGTTTGAAAAAATTTAAGCATATGAAGTATGAACATACAATAAACCAAATCGTGTCGATTTGGCAAATATAATGGCTAATGAGTCAATGGCCAATGTGAAAATTATTAATGAGAAAATTTATAGACATAAAATTACTCCTGAAAAAAGTAGATATGGAGAAAAGACGGTGTGACCTTTTCTACGTTCACAGTCCAATGAAAGTTGTGATATCCACCCGAAACCAAAAGTGGTATGAAAGAAGTCTTTAAAAAAATATAGATGCAAACCTATTTACGTTGCCTTTTGGCTCTAAATGTCAGGCTGCCTGAGCGGGGAATTTAATCCCTGACCTTTGAAACCAAATGCCGAGGTACAACCCCTGAGCCATACTCACACGGCTGTTTATACGGCAACGTAAATAATTTTGTATCCGTATTTATTTAACCCTTCTCGAGACATTTGACTTACCGTCCTGCTTAATAAGGAAAGTCGCCAAGTTTCAAAAAAGAGTCGGCCTTTCAAAGCAGTGATGTCAGTCAACCCAGAGAAAGGCCGCCAAGGTTAATTCTATTAGCCAAGTTTATCGCACCTGATAATACTTCGGACGTTAAATGAAAACTTGAAGATTGCTACCGTGAGCGGCAATGTTTAGTCTTCATTTCACTACAGAACTATCAGTCGGTGCTATTAACTTCACTAACAGGATTAACCTTGGAGGCCCTTCCTTTGAATGATATCACTACCTTCAAATGCCGACCCTTGTACCAGTTTATACGAGTTTTATACTAGTTTGAACCAGTATCTTTTACTAGTTTTTACCAGTTTCTTTCACCAGTTTATACCAGTCTCTTATACTAGTTTTGGTTTGATCCCCTATACAGTGAGATACGGACGGTGTAGCAAAAAAAAAAAAATGATACTGTAAGCTGTAGGCTATTGTCGTAATAGCTGAATTCACTGAAAAATTTTGCCTTTAGGGTTTTGTTTCTCAGTTAAATTAATAAATATAATCTATATATATAATAGGCTTGGGTGGCACTGAGCAAATTCATCATGTGTGTGTGTTACTGAAGTTCAAGCGAGAAAGGGGAAAGGGGTAACCAAGGAGGTGGCTCAATCTGACCATGAAGTGGGGGAATGTGGGGGAGGGAGGCAGGAGGATGCAGGGAGGGGGGGGAGATAGAGAGGGGGGGTGTCGGCGCCATATGTTACGGCATATGTTACAGACCGGCATATGTTACGCCGGGGGTACAGCTAGTTTTGTAAATTTGTCTTAGTTGTTTGACTTGGCAGCAGCTTTGTGAGATCAGCCACATCCACCATTACCTTAAAAACACGGCCATTGTTACATTTTACAAGGAGGTTAAAGTTTTGCATATCTTGTTTCTGCAGCCAATCAAGAACCTATTTCGTTGCTGCAAGGAAGCATTTAGCACTGCACGAAAAAAGGAAAAGGGACGCTTGCAATACACGCCGCACTGCTAATTACCGCGCAAATTGAAAGGCAAAGAAGCAAGCCAACTACATTGCTTTAGCACTGCCAGAAAAGGAATCACAGCATTGCTAATACTTTTCACTTACCCACAAGAAGCTCTAAGCAATTCACAGTCATTTTCATAGATTTTGCCATTGCTAGCACACACAGGTAGCACTGTCAAGTGGCAAGGCCGTTTACTACACCCTGGCGTGAATTTGCACTGTTCCCACGGCACCTGGCGCAGTCTTGCTTTGAAGCTAGGGGAAAAAACACACTGCGTTAAGAACATATTTTCTACACTCCGTTAGAAATGTTGATCTAGACACACGCTAGTGTGTCGCGCCAAGTTAGTCAAAGGGTCAAAGGGTTTTAGCGAGCGTTAACCGCACCCGGTCATCTACCCGACGAAGCCCGAAGGCCCTAAGTTAGTCTACAAACATCACAACAAACATCACAACAATTCATTTGTCGAGGTTGTAAACCATTGTAGCGCGACGCCATAGCGTCAGTGTCTTATAACCTGAAGCATAGTTGAGCACATTTCACGTACTTGGATAAAAATAATAATGCGGCACAAAAGCAATGACCCACCTGACAAAAAATAACACGTGTAGGAAAGCCAGCCAAGCTGCTTCCAATGCAAAATCTGACCCTCAATAACGTTGTAAATGTGTTACTACTAGCTACTACTAGTTACTACTAGCAAGCTAGCTAGTTCGCTCATCCCCATGTTAAATTCTATAGGGTGATTATTCATCGATACCGAGCTAACAGGAAGGCTTCCAGCTATGAAATTGGACGAATGGGTGCAGTACAATACGAACTGCGTACCTTTAATGGTTTGGAGCCTGGGGGTGTAACGGAGATGGCGTGGGAGGGCTTCGGGCATAGGGCCTTAGGGCTTCGGGCAGATGACCAGGAGTGGTTAACGCTCGTTAAACCCTTTTAAACCTCTAGGCCCCAACAGATACAAACACCAACGTGACAACATGGCTTCCTGCTATAGATCGGCGCGTGTTACCAGGGGGTGGCAACTGTACTAAAAACAATGCATCCCAATCCATCGCAATCTGCAGTCCTTCAGGAGTCCTTCAGGAGTTGCAAACTCAAACAATGTTGGATTTAGCTAAACCAGGCAGTGTTGTTGCCATGACGATTAAAGTCAAGCTGCGAGAATATAAAGGCGAGTCGTTGCGTAAACGTGCCCTTACCGGCGTTCGCCGATGCCGGTAAGGGCACGTTTACGCAACGACTCGCCTTTATATTCTCGCAGCTTGACTTTAATCGTCATGGCAACAACACTGCCTGGTTTAGCTAAATCCAACATTGTTTGAGTAAATGCTTGCAGTCTTATAATTTGTGATATTAAGATTTCAATTTCTCCTGCCGAAACAATTTTTCCAGTCTCTTCTGAACTCAATTATTGACTATTTTCGTTGCGAGCTGGTAGAGCTAAAATGGCCGCCATGTTGGAGTTGCGGATGATTTCTTACTTCTAGCTGCGAGAATGCAAAGGCAAGTCGTTGCATAAACGCGCCCAACGCCAACACCGCGGAGCTAACTTGCTGTTCTCGTCTGAATGAAATTCACGCAAATCCTACAATCTGATTATTTATTTATTTATTTATTGTGTTTACAAAATTATTGTTTCGCCCTATAAAGAGCATAACAGCAATTTCAGATTAAAACAACATGGTGGGCACTCTCGCCTCGGTCGCGCCTGAATGAGATTCGTCAGGTACATATACCGTAATTCGTGTAACAATGTAATGTATCTACTTCTATAGCGAACCCAACGAAATATTAAAGGAAGGTTGCTATAAACGTGCAAATGCAGTGCTTCTTAAAAACGATGCAAACATCAATTTATAAAATCGAAAAGCTATTGGAAAATTAGTTCAAACTTTTGCCTGTGCTAGGATAAATTTTGCAAACAGTAGCATTAGCATAGTTTGACTACAGCTGTGCGTGTTTTACCTTAATCGTAGGATTTAAGTTTCTCCAACATTCGTCAGCTATCTCGACTGAATTTGCTCACCATGTTTAGCTGTAATGGTGGTTGCCATCCCATAATCTCAAAGCAGAAATATTACTGATGGCTGCGCCTTAAACCGTGAAACGCAGTTTGCCATACATCGCCACGTATTCAGACTTTATTTGAAGTTTGACCGACGTATTTCGCGGCAAATTAATTAAAAAAATTGGTTCCTGTGAAGAAGGTTTAGAGAAATGGACTATATGGAACGCCTGTAATTTCAAACTTGCCTTCATTTCAAACTTTATTGCAATAAGGAAATTTCTGTTTAATCCGCTTCGTATTGCTATTTCCATCAAAAACTTAAGCATAAATCCATGCGTCCTAATTTGAAAATTGTCACGCTTGAAATGCAGAAAGAAGTAGTCTTACGCGATTTACGGATGAATGGAAAGAGATGACTTCCCAAGAAATTTTACGGCGCATTCCGTAAAGAGCGTATAAAGCTCTTTTTTTCTGCGCGATTTCAAGCCTGAAAATTTCAAAATTGGTAGGCATAGACTTTTTTTTTTGCATAATTTTGAGGCAAATAGCAACACGCTGTTTAATAATAAGAAATTTCTTTTGTGAAATACGGTTTTGAATAAAAGCATTCCATAATGAAGACATTATTTTACTACTCTTAAAATCAAAAATATACTGACAAAAATTGTTCCAAAAGAAATAACGATTAGTTTCATGAACGTACACAAGCTGCTTTATACGATCCTTGCAATGTTCACTTACTGACACATGGTCCACATCAAGTCACATGTATGGTAGAACAAATTACCATCGCTAGCACAGATTGGATTGATGAATTCCCCTGCGCAGTTGGCCGGACATTCGAGATTTTGACTGGTAGTCGCTGGAACAATAAATGATTGAATTGCTGTGTTATTTTGGTTGCTACACTAAAAAAACAAACTTTTACATGATGAACAGAAAGAGCATTATGTATTCGTAATCAAGCTTCATCGTATGTAACGCATTAGAAGTGTTTTAGCCTCGAGTCAAGAATCGTGGAAATAAGTGATCTGCAAGCAATATAAGTGGTCAACAAGCCAATAGTGATTTAAGCGACCTTCATTTTGTTGACATGATTGTTGGATACAAATTGTTTTTGCTAATTTTCACGACGTGCAGAGAAGCCCACCGAGTTTATATTACTGAATTGGAATTTATTTGGTTTAGATAATCCAATTACGTTATGTCGTCGTGTTGATCTAATTCTTTGGAGTAAATTAATACCATTCAGGTTTTACATAGTTTTCAGCTGCACAATAGGGAAGAAATCGCCAGCAATTTGCACATATCAAATACACTGAAAACGAGACTTTCGAGACTTGCTACGTCGCGTTATCATGCAAAACAACAACGAGCTAATGCTACGGTCAACAACATCATACTTTAAAAAACTGCAACCATGTTTAAAAGGAACATTAGCTTTTCAAAACAATAAAATATATTTAAAACAAAGGATAAAAGTAGAAAATGAACCACTCATGGGGTTGAATCCCCTTGGTGATAACCCCCCCCCCCCACCCACCCCTCACTTGCATTTATCCCCAACCCAAAACCCGTAAACCTGATTTCCCTCTCAGGCAGGTTAATTACACGTGGTAAAAAATCTCCACACCTTTTCCTACGAAAATTGGTTGCACCGGTTCTTAAAGAATTAGCGATTGGTAATTACACCGTACCAAACGCCACGCATTTCATTTCCGAACTTCAGAACACACATGTCCCACATGGGCATGTTTTCATCAATCTCATTTGACATCGTTACGATGTTCCCATCACTCGAGCAAAACTGTATTCTTGACTGTTTTGCAGAAGCTTAACGCGGAATGCTCTCCTTCATCTAAACTAGGGATATTACCTTATTTCTGGATGCTATTAAAATTATTTTTACTTCCTATACCTGTCTTTATTTATTCCACAAAATAACGACGTTCTAATGGACAGCCCAATCTCTACATTTTATCTGACATAGCGCTTATCAAAATCGACAAATACTTAATGCACCAGGTTCCTGAAAACCACTATTTTCCGACCCTACGTTGACGACTTTCTGCCCTTCGTTTTAGAATCTCACAGTCACATCATTCTAACATTTTTAAATGCCAACACCCCCCCCCCCTCCGCTCTCCTTCACTTGGAAGAATCAATAAACAATTCTGTAACAATTCTGTAATAATTCTAGACATCTCGGGCATTCTTATGAAATTTGTTAGCTCGAATTCACTCACATTAGAAAACCTATGACATCGCCCGTATTATTCACTTCCAATCGTTCGTTGAGAGGGGGGATTGAGGCTTAATGGCCCGTCGACAGCTTGGTCATTAGCGCCAACCTCAGTCACAGTGCAGTGTCCGGGTTGCAACTGCACCACACATTACAGAGCTATTATTCAAACCCCCAATCTAAATCTCGTCATACATCTGTATACCTCCTGCAAAAATTGAAAAACACCGGACAGGAGGACAGACCTATCGCCCAACTGACGCGCAATGTCATGCGGAAGACGGAAACGACGACGAACACCATCAAGATGGCGACAATCAACAAGGAAGTGCCGGACCGTAAGTGGCCGTCGACACCAATAACATTCAGGATGGTCAACGCCCCGCAAAATGAAACAGTGAGTAAGTCGGGTGTGACCAATGTGCAAACGGGCCAACACAACCTCCTCACGGCGACTGCGGCGACACGCCGAGCGCCATTCCTCGACGGTGCCCTTAATAGCTAGTAACTTATTACCGTCCTGTCTGTCCCACAAGGTCACAAGGTCAATCGTTCGTTGACACCATGTACAAAAACCAGTGTTGTTCAGAATGAAATCAGTCGCATTTTTGGCCAAACTTCAAATAAAAAGATTTTATGGAGGAAGTAATTGTCTACACCCGACAGAAATATCTCGATAACAGATTTCCAGTTCATTTACTGGCTAAACTAGTATGTAAATCAATCAATTTTTCGAACTAAAAGCAATCCATGTAAAAGATCCTAGATATTTCCTGCAAAATTGGCCTTCTCCGTCCGAAGTACCGTAGCAGTTGAGCAGGACGTTAATTTTTTTTCAATTTCTCTTTTTTGTCTAATGACGAGAGGCGTAGACACAAATCTTTGCATCAATAGACCTAACAACAGGGATCGAACATTGTTCTTAACGACAAATCAAAATGGCTTACCTTTCAACAGACTGAGAAGTATTATAGGAAGTGCCCGTGCAACGCAGTACGACACTGTAAGAGACTACAAAATTCATAAATACACTCATTTTTCGACGATTTTAGCCATAAGGAACTATGTTAAAAAGATCTCTTAATTCGAGTGACTCACCTTAGGCATGTCGTACACACACACACGTGATGCGACGGAATTATCTATTCCAAAGGAATAGGTAATCCGTGGCAATAAATTTGCAAAACCAGCACCTAAAAAGACCGAATTACGATTTAAAGGCTGTTTAGAGGCTATTTCGGCCGACTAAACCGGATACGCGGCCATTAATGATTTAATAACTGGCTGCTCGAAAACGCATCACGTTACATGAACCACAAGAGTACGGTAGTGAACTTCAGTAATTTTTCAACCGTCGCTGCGAAATACTACGTAGCATCAAGCATTAATGTAGTGTGACGTGGAAACGATCTTAGAACACACTACAAAATAGCTTAGCGACATCTCAGTAGCTGACATTGCGCATACGAACTCGGATTTTTTTCAGAGTCCTTTCGTTCACGTTTTATACTCAAAGTCATAATTATAAGTGATGAACGACGGTGACGGTTTGGTGTGATGTTTTCAAACGTACATAAAAGAATAGGCCTGTCATAACGGTAAGTTTAGACTTAGCTCGAACCTCGACTTTAATTGCACGTAAATTTTCAGTGTCTTACATTGGGTTGGACTGGACGGTCAAAGACCCGCAGTTAACAGTATAATTTTGTGAAAATAAACAAAAGGCAGTTGAAAATTGGAGTTGAAAAATTCTTAAAATTGTCGTTTTAGACGTTTCCAAAACACTAAAATGCTGAGGTTTCAAAGTGTTCAAGGGATTTCTACAGTGCCACCCCCTCCCTCTCCTTTCTGCACCCTGTAACTGACATTGCCAGATACCTGAAAGCAGTTGCCCCCCCCCCCCCCTCTAAGAAACTCTCCCA
>JAHWFP010119415.1:420-16215 GCA_023313725.1 Lithobius niger | reverse complement strand
AGCAGCAGACAAGACCAACCTTCTAGACGACTACCGCATTTCGGCCCTCCTCCGCTCCTTTGAAAACGATCGACCAACATCAAGAAGACAAGTTGCAGACTGGGACCTTTCAATCGTCCTTCAATCCCTAATGGAAGCCCCCTACGAACCAATGCAAGACAGCTCCCTTCACCTCTTAACCAGGAAAACTGTTTTCCTCTTGACACTAGCAGCTCTCAGAGCCCGCTGCTCTGAAATACAAGCCCTGTCAGCAGACCCGGCCTACTGCATCTTCGGTCCAAATTTCTCCTCAGTAACCCTTCACCCAAGAGCAGGGTTCCGAGCCAAAACACAAAAGCCCTCTGAACCAACAAAACCCATAATCTTTCCAGCACTCACAAACTTAACAGGAGATGAGCCAGTACGTCTCCTATGCCCCATCCGAGCGCTCCGTTTCTACCTCACAAGAACTCAACACGAAGACATCCGCAGAGGCAGAAATCAACTGTTCCTACCCGTCGACCTCCAAACAGGAGAAACTTCAGCCGTTATGATTTTCCGCTGGATTAAGAAAACAATCGACATTGCATACGATAAAGCCAACTTAAGCAGGGAGAGAGCAACAGCACACGAGGTTAGAGCAATCTCGACTTCATGGGCATATCATAACGCCACCCCAATAGAAGAAATTCTACAAGCCGCTTCCAGGCGACATTCAACGACATTCACCTCACACTACGTAAGAAACATGTCAAGAGAAGAAAAGGGGCTACACCGGCTGGCACCAATTGTCGCAGCCAGAACTGTGGTCAACCCCCCTTAAGCACAATCAGAACATAGCAGAAGCAAGCCTAGTTATTTCATCACCCCCCCCCCCCATGAATGGCACTGACACTGATGTAGCCATGGAACTGTAATTTGTTTTTGTTTTTGATGAAGGTGGTCGGAACAGCAAATAAGTATTTAACATCCAAGAGGAATAGTAGTTCTTCCGATTGTGACAAAATGTGTTCTTTTCCCTGCTTACAATCTTGTTAACATTACAAGATGGGAGATGTGGAGGCCATTTGTCCCCCATAAACAGAGGCTTTTTTAGAAATCCTGACTTCTGTATGGGCCACTTGTGAAAAGTTCGTCTTCTTAGTGTGAATTATTTTACAGCATTTCTGCAAATTTATGTTTTTTGATATTTATGAAACAAACAAAATTGTGTGACAATTTTATGACATGTGGGAGCCCTGGTAACTGGTAAAATTCAGGAGAGGAAAACTGTCAAATCTTGCATTACCACTTTCTGCTCTATCTTTACGAACTAGTATTGTTCAAAAGGAATTTGTATACCAGGAAACCTAGGAACACGGACTGCTCACCCAACCAAGACATCAGAGTTTACTAATGAACTTTTGCTTTTACAAAAACTTGACTGTTCACCATTGAGCGATATGACGTGATTGAGATTTGTTCACTTACAGAAAATTGAGTTCTCAGTATAACCTTACCAAAATTACTAAACAACCTATTTAGCTTTAGTTGGTGAGAGTTCAATATTGTGTATTTGATAGATTGGGTTTGTATGCCGTAAGCACTTAATTGGAAATTTCCATCGAACATGTTCACCTTATATTCATAATAAATTTTTTTTCTGTACAAAAATGTTTACTTCTAACCTTATTACAAATGAATGCGTGCTTACCATTATCATAATTTCTACATGCCCACGAAATATGAATTACCTGCAATTTATCCTTCTCGTAATGCAATCAACCCTACACAGAAGAAATCCTCATAAGCCTATGCCTGACAGCTCGGTAGCCTTGATGAGCGGATGCGTGACGCACTCCTATAAAAGCGTTGTCATGGGACTGTGTCCCTTCTCTAGCTTCCATGGCACGTGGTCGGTCTCTCCAGCTCTCCATATCTTTCTCATTTGGCGCTGCGAGGCCTTTTGGACTCCTCCTGACCTTCGTTCAACATTCCACGTTCGTCACATTTTGAGGCTTACGCCTGCTTGCGACCTTCACTGTCCTTTCGTTTTTACCACAGCGTTTGGACATCAAGACCTCTTCACCTGTCGTCGCATCTTTGACCCACCTTCTTCCACAACAGAATCCCTGTCTGCAGTTCTCTTCGGTCCATGTCCACGGTTCCTCCAGCCCACGACCATGTTAAAGGGAACCATGGTAGCCGCAACAAACCATTCAAGATGCCTCTGGTTATCCGACACTCCTGTAGATAGATGCATCGGCAACACGTTTCTACCTTGGTCCCTCAGACCAGTCTCTGAGGCCTGACACTCTGTCTCCTCCGCTCTCCATCACTGCAGCTTCTGTTCGTTTACAGGGCACTGCGGCTAAGTGTTCAAACCCAGGCCGAGGCCGAGCCCGGTGCCGTTTCCTGTGATCCACTTTCGGTTCCCTGTGTTCTCGGTCAGAACTCCTTCACCTCGTCGATCTGCCAGTGACTTCCTCCTGTGACCTTCTGACGGCACGATGAGTTCCTCAGCAACTCCTGGATTCATTCCTGAGTATATTCATCGGCAACTCCTGCCTCCAGTCGCCTGTCTCTTGTTAACAAGAACCTAACTGTTATCACTTGGATCCTCCATTCGGTCCACGACTCGTTGTTTCCTTCAGCTTTGGTCCACGGTCTCCTCGAACTTCAGTTATGGTTTCCCAGACCCTTGGATCTGTTAAGGAAGCCCAAGAGGACCGTAGTTGTACAATGAAGCATTTACATTCGCCGATAGTTCCTGTCTTCTGTCTCCTTGAACCGCGTCTTTAGGTTAACACACCGACATTAACTTATGCTTCGGTCCAAGGGCCCCCCGGGCCCATAGGCCTATTCAAGGCATCCAAGGGAACCACAGTGTTGTTCCACATCACTCTACAGCTCAGCTGCTGGCCTGTCAACGATTCTTTCACTACTACACCGCAGTAAATCTACATCTTGTTTCTACAGGAACATCTTGTTCCTGCATATTGTTGTCTTCACCAGGTTCCTCTCTACGACCTTATCTTCAAGACTACTTCCATCCAGCAATGTAAGAAGTGGTGTACCAGCCCTCATCAACAGTGCCACTCTGGGCCCCACCCCGCCGACAATTGATAAGAGGACGTCGCCCATCTTTACCTTGGTCTCCAATGGGTTCCCACCGTCCCCACCTGCCTTTCCTCCGGCCTCAACACCGACGGTACTATTCGGAACAACCAGTGACTACCAGCACGGTTCTTCCTCTTCTTCACCAGGTTCTACAATTACGGTTCCTCCACCATCATTTTGACGGTCACCGGTACCTTTAGCCATCAGTTCCTGCAGCTCTACCACAAACAGACGTTTTCACCTCATCACTACTTTCGACACCTCCTGTCTCGGTGCCTCTGGTCCTACCTTCTAGATCTCCTTCGGTGTACACACCCTTGTCCACGGTTCCAATTAGTCCCTCTCAAGCGTTTGGAGTGCATTTTCCATCATCTGACACTATTCGTTCCACTTTTTTAAAGAACATTCCCTTTGGTCCGCCAGCATTCACCCTGTTTCATCACTTTCAACTGAATGTTTCCAATTGATCGGTCACCCGCTAGGTGGCGGGCACACAGCGATCTCGGAATCAAGACGTTCCCATCACACTGCTGCTCCTTTACGGCGTTCATCCCACGCCACAACCTCTTCCAGTAGCCAGACAAGTAAGTATTGCCCAGCACAACAATCTCAACCGTTACCAAACGTGATTCTACTACGATCTCTGCTTCCCCGGAGTCACCAGTCCCAGCGGTTCCCATCTTCCGTCTGCAAAGATACCACACACAGTTGTAACCGCTTCTATAACTCCACCGGATGCCAGTCCACAATTCTGCCAAATACAGGTCCTCTCATCAACGCATGGCCAACCGCCTCCGCTGCCTTGTCCTTTTCAAACATATCTGCATAGAGTGTCTGTCAGTTTGACACTACTTCTGTCCTTGTGCCTGTTTTTCCAGGACTATTTCCCTGCTCCTGCTCCGCACCATCTGCTGTCATCTTCCGTGCATAGACTATCATCTCAAGGTTGCCGGGGTGGCTTTCGGTTCCCGAGCCCTGCCTACGTATTTCACTTCTCCAACGATCTATGGACTTCCCTACCGTGGCGTTGAAGAACCGGTCCCTCACCACGGCCACTTCTTTCTCCCTGTTTTCTGGATTGCAACTGACAAACGCCACCATTGTGTCAACCTTCAGGGAGTGCCCTTGCCTTCCTTTCGATAGCATCTCGCTTGGCCTACTGCGGTACCGGTTCCTGGGGACTCTTCATCTTTGACAACATAATAAACCCTGTTCTTCAAGATAACGTCAACAACAGTAATAAGAAGCCCTTCGTCAACTGTGCTGTTTCCAGCCACACGACACCGACATGAACAAGTCACACCTGCTGACCCCCATCTTCACGGTTACCACAACGGTCCCATGTTCCACACTACAGTTCCTTGTTCAGGAGTTTGCCTCCACACTACACTGCTCCCAGTCGCCATGCGCCTTACAAGATTACCGTCATCTGAAACCCGCCCAGACAATGATTACCGCGAGGTAATGTGTTTTGTCATTTCTTATGCACTCGGCTCATTCCTTGGACCCAGAACGCAACCGTCTTCCGACTCCCGGTCTTCCTCCCAGTTCCCTCGTGTGATGCACCGGGCATCGGACCATCACCCAGGGCTTCTTCTGGGGTCGCTGGTTCGCAGCACGGGTACTCGTCAACGTTGGTCCCTCCTCCATTTTTTGAGGAGGTCTTGATAACAATAGAAAAGACAGGCAACTAAAAACTAAAACTTACCAGGGGCACCTGGTGGAAGTTTGTTTTTATTGTCTAAATGAAAATATAGGTTACCTTTACCCGCCCGGCCTCCCCTCTCGAGACCAAGGTTTCTTGAGAGGAAGAAAGATGATGATTGCCTCAACTTGAACGTTTATATACTGAGGCCTGTGCTGGCGCATGGCACAAAGAAGGGGAGCTGCGAGCCCGGCAGAGAAGCCAATTTTTCATCACTAGGGATTGCTAACAATAAGATAAAGGTAAAAAATATTTTCATTTAGGCAATAAAAACAAACTTTAACCAGGTGCCCCTGGTAAGTTTTAGATTCTAGTTGTCGGTGAAAAAATTTCTACTACCTGTAAATTTTATTGCATTCAGTTCCTTTCTTGAGGTTTTTCGCTCTCTTGATCCGGCCAGTGCGCAACCCCACTGCCCATGCGTTGCCATGCGCAGCCCTCCTATAAAAGCACACGGCCCAGCCTGATAGGCATCTCTTTTCCTCAAGCTCGCTCCGAAGACTCATCGTTCCTTATTACCCAGCCCATATTTCGCCTCTTGAAGACTGCAGCTAGCAACTATTGCCTCGCAGAAGACTCGGAACAAGAAGCTTTCGTCGAAAGTCCAATATGCCGGCGTATCTTCTCAAGTTCTCACCCAAGCTTTCGTCGAAAGTCCAAGATGGCGTCGTATCTTCTCACCCAAGCTTTCGTCGAAAGTCCAAGATGACGTAGTATTTTCTCACCTTAGCGTTCGCTGAAAGTTCAAGATGGCGTCGCATCTTCTCTCGCCTGTAACATGCCGAAGTCGCACCGCCTTCGAGACGCACCCATTGAATCCTTCCAAGATGGCGTTCCATCGTCTTCGACTTTCGCCCAAATCTTTCGTCGATGATATCTTCATGGATCGACTGAATTCGACGGCAGTGATGTCCCTCTCGTTTCATCAAGCCTGCTGTCCTCCACCTGCCATTGGTAGTGAAGCTTTCAACCCTCGTCACCACCTGCAACCTTACCGTGGATCATCGAAAGTTCTTCTGAAGCCTACGTCAAAGCCTCCCGGTTCTCTCTCAAACAGGAACCGTCCCACCACCCTATCCTTGGCCGGCCTCCTTGCCTCTGCATCTACAGGAGGCAGCCACCCCTCACCACTGTCGCGTGAACACGTCATGAAGGAAGAAGCTTTACCCTGAAGCTCACCACGTCACGTCAAGATCAAGCATCTGGCCCAACATTAAACTTTAGCCAACATGCTAATTCGTCAGTGGACGTATGCCTCTATAGACCAGCCGATCCCTACGAACGTCTCTCGTCAAATAGACCGATCGTCAGAACCCTTTGTTGAAAGCCTCTCGCACTAAAGAACTTTCGAAAGCCGGTTGCCTCATGAACCTTCGTCAAAAGCCTCTAGCCCAAAGAACTTTCTCGTCGCAAGCCCATTGTCTCAAAAACCCGTGTTGAAAGCCTCCCGGGTACGTTGGCTGTGTACGCAGCCACTATTTTTTGTTTTTCGCACGGCATAAAATCGTACGGTACAGGTAGGTTGGGCGGGAAGAGTTACCTTGCCGTTAAAAATAATCGAATTGTGGCTTCAAATAAAAGTTGCTGCATAAATTGTTTTAAAAGAAAATCGTGGTGATTCGAAGAGATATGTTAAACGGCTTGAAATAAAGAAAAAGGGTGGTCCACAAAAAACTTGACGACCCAAGATTTTCTAAGTCCAACTTTTCTAGTAGCACCACTCAGAACCAGGAGAGGACAAATCTTCCCGTTTTATTAGATTTGATTTCTGTTCTATCCTAGTTCTGAGGGGTTGCTAACTACAAAAGTTGAAATTAGAAAATGTTGGGTCGTCAGTTATTTGTGTACCACCCTGTATTGCTAAGCAGGAAAATAATGAGTCGGTTTTGAAAGGAAAGTCGTCGCCATGGTGATTAGAAAAAGTGATAACTATATGGTGAGCAGGTTCATAAGAATTCAATCCTTGATATAGTTAAAAATAAAATAAACTATGACTCTATCCTATGTCTTCAAAAGTTGAGCCAGAGTGGTAACTGACGATGTCTGTCATTCTAGTTTCATATTGCTGAAGATGAATAGCAGTGGTTGTGTGGGCATATTTATTTATACCCTACGTTCCCCGCAAACCCAAATACTCAACACACCCGTAAAATTTGTATCTATTTCCAATCCAAAGATATTGAAAGTTTGGATTATTCCGTTAAGAATCTTCCTAGTAGAAGAGTAGAAGTCCTTCCAAGAAATCCCCAAAATTGGTCATGATACTGCAATCTCCCGGCTACGCCCATTTGTCAATAGGGGGCTCGTAATGCGCATAGATCTGACTATTGGCACAGCATTTTTCCTTGAAATAATATGCGAGCCATTCACCACATTCACAACCACATTCTTTGACTAACTTAATTTTGCCATTCCCCCAGCCTGGGCCAGCTGAAAATTGTTTCTTTTGCCTAGGACATTATATATACCTGTGAATTTTTGCGTTCGTTCCTTGCAATACCGTAAATCGTGGATTAAACGCCAATGGGCATATGCAGTTAATTTGGCAAAAATAGGGGGGTGGGCTTTAAATCAAGCATTATCAATTTTCTAACCTTTCTGGACATCTATTACAGAAAGTTGGAAGCTTTTGAACGATCTCTGAAAGACCAATTTTTACATCCTTTTAATTGCTGTGAAGATGGAAGGAGGCTTAAGTGAGAGATGCTTTGTGCAGTTGCTAGGAGCTAAAGGAAAAGTCTACTATTACTACAGGGAGGGAGAAGGGGCCAGTAAACTTGGCAAGCAGTATTATCTTTATTCATATCATATAACTTTTAGCATGGGTAGATGCTTTTAGGTAATTTTTCGTAGAAAAACGACAATTTGAGGGGTGGGGTTTAACTGCACTATTTCATGATTTTGACTTTACAGCATTTTAGGGGGTGGGCTTCAGCTTCAACTGGGCTTTTAATACACGATTTACGGTACTGTGTTTCCCTAGTGAGTTTTGGTTACTTTAAGTCGCCAGCTGCGTAGTCCTCCTCTGTAAAAGCGCTTTCGCGTGAAAGGCAGGTATCATTTTTCCTCTCGGTGTTGGGAGAAATCCGTCTTGAATGATTGACAGAGCTTTGTGGTTGTGTCGTAATTCTTCCCAGGTGGGGAAGAAATGGCGTAGTCGTGCTCCCACCGAAAAGCTGCTCAGACGTGTGGTGTCATTGGTCTATTCGGGATGAGCCCCTTGCCCCTGGGGAGGAGTAGCGGCTTCTTGTGTCGGGAGTGGCGCTTCTGTTGTTTCGTCCTTTCGTGTTGTTGGTTGGCTTGGAGCGAAGGGCTGGTTGTTTTCGAAGCGACGATATTCGTTGGCGTTGGTCTGATACTTGGTTTTTGGCAGTTGTCATTGGTATTTTGGTCGAAAAGGGCTGTGTGGACTTGTAATGGGGTTTGTTGAGAATTTTGTTTGTTTGGCTTTGGCTTCCTGGAGACATCAGGGCCAGGCCTGAGAAACCCGCGAAAGAGGGTGTCAGATTCGTGGATCGGCAAATTACGCAACTGGTACTTGGTTGAGTCATTCAGTTTCAAAATCGTGTTGAGGGGGATGTCCCTTAAGAGTAAAGTGATGGTGTGTGGCAAAGAAGGCTTCCTGAAAAAGTTGTGAGATCAGCGTTGACAAGTGCTTGACTTAGGTGGGGGGTCGGGCTTGATGAAAGCTTTTCGCACAAGGCATTTACAGCCGTGTTCAGAACGCCGTCTTGAGAAGTGGCGCAGAGGCCAAGCCGAAGGCATTTGTCATTGTCGAAAAGGACGTGTGCAGCGATTTCCGCTTTCCGCATGGTTGCATTGTCGCAGAAAGGTCTGAAGGACAATGATTCCCGGCCCATTCTGGACGGCAGCGGCTCCTTGTAGAGTTCTAGATGGTCTCCTTTCCCCAAGATGGCACCACCATTGTGGAGTAAGCAAGTGAGCAGCGTGGTGGATTGGCCAAGAAGGGAGCGGGGCTTGAAATTCCGGTTACGTAGTGCAAAAACAAAGCCAGTTGTTAAACTACAATTGATGACAGGAGCATCTAAAGATTGGAAAGTTTGTGAAGGATACAATCAGGTACTGTGTCTTCCACCGTCTTGAGGAGGTCCAAAAGAGGAATGGAAGGTTGTCCTCGGTGGCATCATCTGGAATATGTACGCGGCGATCAGGAGGTTTTTCATTGAGCGGTGCAGGAGGCGGCATCGGGCTCATTCGTTGTTGTAGAACCGATGTGGAGTCAAGAATGCTTTCGCTGTCATCCTGGTCCGTGAGGGGTTCAGTTGAACGTCGAGCAGCAGAAACTTCAGTTCGACGAAAAACCTCATCAGCGGTAGTTGAAGAGGAGCGATGCCTTTTTGTTCCGTGTCGGGTGGCTGAAACAGAATGCTTGTTGCTGTTTTCGCTTGAAGTCATTGCAACCCAGTCTTTCGTGTAATTGTCTCCTTTGACGTGGCAGAAGGAGGAGGGTCGGTAAATATGCGATGGCAAAAGTCATTGAGAGTATGGTCCACCAACCGGTTGATTTCGCTGCAGGAAACCGACTGGTGGGTCTGGCGGGACGAAAGCAAAAACAGGTCCAAAGGAGATAGAGGCAAGTGCTTTTCGTGAAAGGACCCAAGAGACGAGGCACGTCTAAACTTCCACTTCAGTTGAACATGTAAGTCTTTCGCCAAGCATAGCTCCTCTTCTAACGCAGACCAGCTGTGATTATGATGTAACTTGGCTAGCCTGGTTCGGCGAGGTTGCGGCAGTGTTGATGATATTGAGATATTCGATGAAGTGGCGGAGGGTCAGGATGGGCGAGTGCCAAGTCATGAGTCGAAGGATGCAAAAGGGCAGTTGGGGCCGAAAAGCCGGCAGCGACATTGGAGTGAGTCGCAGGTATGTTGAAGGGCAGAGGAGAGATAGTTCGGGTGGGGAATACTTTTGGGCTTCTTTCGTGGCTTTGGGCATGATGGAGACGGCTGGGCTCTTCGTAGCGGCGGAACTGCAGGCGACGAAAACTTACGATCTTTGGAGGACGAAAAGTGGGAAACAAAGTAGCATGGTGACACGCTGGAGGAAATATGACCTACCTTTCGCGCGAAAGCACTTTTATAGAGGAGCACTGTGCCGCTCATGCGCAGCTGGGTTACACAGCTGGCGGCTACAAGGAACCCAAAAACCTCCAGGGAAACACGGCATTGCGACGAACGAATGCAAAAATTTGCAGGTTACGTCATGTTTTCCAATCGGCAACAAGAAAGAGAAGTAACGGCTATTAGTTAATACCTAGTAGGACACTATCATGGCAGGGGCTAAACTGTTAAAGTCTGTCCCCCAAGACAGCAGGATGGATCAGAGAGATCGCATCACGTTGAACAAATGCGTAGGGGCAAAGTAGAATCCGTCCTTTATATAGTGGGATACATGGCAAAATGTGCCGAGTGGGTAGGTGGTTTTATTTATTATTTTGTAAGTTTGTCAAGCATAGGCTAATATAAAAAATACTGAACCGTTGAATAAAATGGTTTATTATTTTTTGTGTATAATTTGTAAACCATGATTACATTAAAACGAATGTCAAGGTCAGAGGTTAGTTGCCTGATAACTGCAAAGGTGAACCCGACTTAGTCCCTAGTGAAATATACAATACCTGAAAATTTATAGCATTCTTCCCTGAAGCATGCTTCTCTCACTGGAGTTTTAAAGCTGTTTAGAGACTGCCAGCTGCGTAACCCATCCTGCGCATGCGTGAGGATCCTCTATAAAAGCATTCAGGCGAGACTGGTCCGGCATCTTTTCCCTCTCGATTTGTCAAGTGGACACTCGAGGGGAGGTAGGGTGGGTTCAGGTATTGTATATTTCCTACTAGGCAACAGAAACAATTTTCAGCCGGCCAGGCAGGAGGGCCGAAAAAATTTCGTTTCTATTGCCGTTCGGAAATATACAATACCTGAAAATTTGTAGCATTTCAGACCTCGTCAACTTGGGTGGTGGGCACCCTTGACAATGACCCTAGGGTTACGAGCTGGCTTCCCCCAAAAAGATTACACTTCGCACTTTTATGAAACAGAAAATCTGCAATATGGGTTAATCTATGGAAGTGGTTGTCCGAGATGGAAGACGAGTCATGCTTCTTGTCGGTATCTGTTTCAGTGCTTAAGGAGGATTGGATAACATGTCTAGCAGTGATGATGGGTCTCGGACGATGCAATCCGATTTCTTGAGTTTGTCTCTCTTGAGTAATGGTTCTGTTGACTGTCTTCATTGTGAGGCTGCAGGTGAATTGTTGGGGATGCCGATGTCACTAGTGGAAGGTTCAGGATGTCGCACGTCTTGAGTTCATGTGTTGTGCCCTAGTGTTGTTGTCGGTGCGAGTGATGCTGCGGTCAGCAGGAGCATGGTGGGCGACAGACTTGAACTGAGTTGTTTTGAGTCTGTGAAGGTGATCCTTAATCCACTCTTGAGAGGGGTGGGAAGAGTGACTGGTTACGACTTCTGGGAGTTTGTAGATATCCGTTGGTTGATACGGCAGTCCTGTGTGAAGTTTGCAGGTGAGGTCCACTGGCAAGATTGCAGCGAGGGCTGTATGTCAGTGTGGTCAAAAAATGTGGGTCAGGAAAATACGGAGGTTGTTATACAGGGGTTCGAAACATGGTCCCATGAGGCAGGAGAGAAGTGTGGATGGGTCCCAGTCTGGAAAGGAACATTGTGTGGATGGGCGATCGACCACGATTGCTTGATAAGGGGTGAGAAGCACTGGTCGTCTTGGAGATGTGTTGCGTTTCCGATTTAAAAGACAGAGAATGGGAAGGTCCATGATAGGTGTGAAGGGACCTCTTATTTTGATGAAACCAGTGTTTCCTGTGGCTGTCATGGATTGTGATGATTGGTGCGCAGGTTGCTTTGCTTGAAATTCTGGGTGTTTCATTTTCAATTTTTCCTTCTTTGACTCAATCTCTGCGTCTGTTGAGCAATTGTATGTGGGCTTGCAGGGCTGTGCCAGGTTCAAAAGAGCAGTGTCATGTTTGTAAGATTGACAAAGTTCCTGATTGAAGGTCTTGAGTACGACATGTTGTGGATTGGTGGACATGCTTTCGGGATGTCTTGAAATGATGACAGTTGTCGTGAGTGAAAGATACGACCGTTAATCTTGGAAGAAGGATGGTGGGTGAGCTTTAAATCAGAATCGTCGCAAAACTGTAATGTTGGAGAGTTTCTGACGACTGGCATTTTCTGGATTGCCCTGTTGTCCTCGGTGAAGGGTAGCTGACGAAGGAAATGACGAGCGTTGGTGGTTTCATTGGTCATTGGTAAGGGCCAACTGTTGTAAAAAGATGGGTGTCAGGAAGTTGCAATGATAGTTGGCTTCAGAGCGGTGGAAGGGTTGGGACTGCGATCGGTAGTTGGCGAAGGACAGGATGGCAGTGGATCTGTTGAGCAGTGGTCAGGCTGTGGCTGTGTTGGGAAAGGTTTCTCAATCGTGTGGAGCCGAGCTGTAGACGAATGAAAGTGAAGGATAGCTGGCTGAAACGACTTGCGGCAGGAAACTGAGGGTAGTCGATGAGGTCAACAGGCAGCGTCGGATGATCAGCTGCAGAGTTGTGACTGTAGTCAGCCAGGGGCTTTAGGCAGATTAGGAAGACGGTCCTAGGAAACTGATGGTGTCTTGCTGAAGCTGGAAACTGGAATGGATGTCGGCCACGGACAGCAAGTAGTGAATGATGACAGCCGCGAAGAACGAAGGCCAAAAAGAGCTGCAACGAATGCCGTCCAGGGACAGCAGGCAGTGAAGGATGGAAGTTGTAATGGACTGCTATTTTTGTCCACTAGGACAGCAGGTGGTGAAGGACGACTGTGTGCTGGAGTGCAGAAAATGGTTGACAGGGAGTTGCGGGCCGCAAAGATGAAAGTTGGTAAGGGACAGCAGGCAGCGAAAAATGACGGTCCGAAGCAGCTGTAATGATTGTCAGAGTGGGACAGCTGATCGGTGAGAGGTGTTCGCTTCCTGTCAATTTCGACGTGTAAGGTTCACCTCGTCGATCTGTGGTGTTGGCACCACATGATGGGTTCCTAAGGGCCTGAGCCGAGTTCCCACTGAGACAGTCTTTTGGCAGGTTTAAATGTGTTTCGGCTATCTCTGACTTGTCTCGGCAGATTCAAAGCGCAAAGGCTATCTGTAACGGAAGGGAGATACTTTATGTTCTGAATTAGCTGTGATGATGGCTACTGAGGTACAGCAGGCTGAAGTGGAAGCAACTGTAGTTTAGGAGCATCGGATGGTTGATGGCGTCTTTTTTTGGTTGGTTTGGATGGACAATGGAAAAATGGTGTGGCAATCCGTAATTTGGATCCATGTAAGAGATGATGACGGTCTTTCCTGCTGAATCGGAAGATCTTTGATGCCTGTCCAGGGGATGGCAGAGAATTTGTAATCCAGTCCAGAAAGTGTGAATGACAGTTGGATGATGACAGCGTGTCAAGTGGGGAGGTTAAGCCTAATGTTGAGAAACTCTAATGATACGGTTGGTGGGTGCATGTTCTTGACTTGCATACTGTAGGAGGAACGTTGTGTGACGGATGGGCCTAGGTCATAATGATTCAGGATAGACCAGCTAAAGGCAAAGAGGGTGAAGGACGAAGGTTCCTTCGAAGTTTCTATAAATCCTGGCATGGTATAGTCCAGTTAACGAAGGATGTCATATCCGAGGACAGGAACTTTGATGAGGATGAAGAAAACACGTGATGGCTTTGAGATGAGAGATTGTGAAGACAAGGGCGAGTTTGGATGAGGAGACTTGGTCTTGTGTTGACAATCATGGATGACATCCGTGAATCCATGTTCTTGATGTTGGACAGGGAAGAATCGTTGTGCGTGACGAGTTCATCGGTGTTCCGTTGAGTTTTGGCGTGGTCCAGTCTGCTTGAACGAGGGATGGTATATCCGAGGACGGGACAGGCTTGGATAAGGATCAAGAAGCAACGGATGGTTTGAGGCTTGTAAGAAATTAATCGGGATTTTTCGTCGACCTTGGGTTGTTGCGTTCTGACTTTAGAGTCGTTTAAAAACGGATGCGGAAGCATGATTACTGTGGGATGTGTCATGTCCACAATTTCAGTTTCATGCTGTGGATAGCTGTCTTTTCCTGCCCGAAGCTTGGTGTTGATTGTGAGATGACAAGGAATACATAGCTCAATCCAGAGTGAAAGAAAGACAAGGGATGATGAAGGCTATTACTGAATGGATGGCTTGGTCTTGTTTTTGAAATGACGAACAGCATGATCCAAAAATGCGAGTGCTTGACTTGAGGACAAAGGCAGATCGTGTTAAGAGTAGTCCACACCATTGATGAGTAGATGCGACCGAAGGGCTTCAGGATGAAGGAACGGCCATCTTGGATAGCAGTCCGAAAATTGAAAACTCGGATGGGAATGGTGAAACATGGTAAAGGTATAAAAAGTTGGTTGGCTAATCTTGAGTGAAAGAACGATTGTATGCTGATGAGGTGGTTTGTTGGTTGACTTGTACTTGAATTACTGTACAGCACGGTCCATTATTGCGTGGGCTAGAGATGAGGACAAAGGTGATGCTTGTGTGATGCTTGTACCCGAGTTTGTGGATGAGAATGCTGGTAAACCAAGTGGAATATCTGACAGAGATTGATGCGTCTTCAAAGAGGTAATCTGTGAGAATGCTTCTTTTTCTTGGCCTTCTTAATTGAAGAAAAAACTGGTAGCCATCGATGGGCGACGGACAGCGAGGCGATGGAGCGGCCATCTTGGATGCTGGATAAGTCGTCATTTCACGGGAACAGTCCATGGTGTAATCCGCTTGAGCGTGCGTTCGCTGTCCGAGAACTAGAAAACAAGGACTGCATGAAATGAGGACGAACAGGAGAAAAAACAGACTGTTGCTCGAAGACAGGACAGAGACGATGAGGACGAGTTGGTAACCCAGTCTTCAGTGTACGAATGGCCGTGTGATGATAATGTACTTGAATTGTCGTATGGCACGATCCATTAAGGCGTGTACTTAAGATGAGGACAGAGGCAGAACCTTGTTGAGAGAAGGACAGTCAGAGTTCTTGGATGAACCTGATGACAAGTCGACAGAAAATTCGGACAGATCGATGCGACAACAATTTTCGGATCGGCGGGCAACGAACTGCGAGGTGATAGGGCGGAGATCTTGGTTGCAGAATCAGTCGTCGTTTCTTTGGATCGGGCCATGACGTAGTCCGTTTGAGCGTGTGCTGGCTGTCTGCGATTTTGAAATTCGGACAGCTGAAATCAGGACTGGGACAGAGCAAAGGACGGACTGTTGCTTGAAGACAGGACGGTGATGTGAGGAGAGAAGCGAAGGTAGACGTTTTCCGGCTACCGCTGGAGGGAAAAGATAGCAGGCCGGCCTCGCCCAAATGCTTTTGTAGAGGATCCTCGCGCATGTGCAGGATGGGTTACGCAGCTGTCAGTCTCTAAACAGCTTTAAAACTCCAGCGAGAGCAGCATACTTCAGGGTATCACAGTTTGAATCTAGGAATAAAGCCGCAGAAAAAAGGCCTGGAAAAAAATCAGTAAAAGAAGCCACAGTCAAAAAAGCTGCAGAAAAAAAGTGTTCTGGTGAAATATGACCCAGGGCAATTGACCTGAAACCTGACCTAACATGTAACAAAAACACGATAAACTACAACAAAATATAGACAAAACAATTCGGCTTTTTCCTTAAGCTGTTTTCCCACCGCTTTTCTTCCTTCGGTTGTTTCTTCCAGGCTAATTTTTTTTTATTTTATTTTTTTTTGCCGTGTACCTTCAGTTCAAACTGATTAAACGTTTTCGATTACTTGAAAAAAGGTCAAGACTTTTTTTGAATGACCGCCGTGTCCCCGGAAACCTCACAGATGTTCCTCGACAAACATTTTACTACTTCCTGGGGGGGAGGGTGGAGCGTGCCATAAGTGTCACAATGCGCGTACATCCTAGCAAATGGTTCCCTGCCCGACTAGGGCCGGATTAAAACTCGTAGAGGC
>JAHWFP010119414.1:0-18607 GCA_023313725.1 Lithobius niger | reverse complement strand
TTCATGAACCCCACCCCCAATAATGACCGGTCCCTAATAGCCGGGTGCGGCAACAGCATCTACTGTTCTGTTTAGTTTTCAATCAATATTCATTCCGAAGAGACTAGAACTAAGCTAACCATCGGGTAGTAAGGGTCTAATGCTTTCCAGCCTTTTACTGACAAAATTTTACACCTAGACCCTGACTGTCAAAGCTTGTCCATGTTCCTTCTAGGTTATGACTTTTAGATCCTTACTCTAAACATTTAACGTTCCGTTTTTGTTTATTAATAGTTTTATGCACGGATGAATATTGATTGAAAACTAAACAGAACAGTAGATGCTGTTGCCGCACCCGGCTATTAGGGACCGGTCATTATTGGGGGTGGGGTTCATGAAGTTTTTGGACCCTCTCAAGGGGGGGGGGGGTCGTTAATTGTTCAGGTCCCGTCAAGAGGTGGGAGATCAAAACACACTGACCAACTGGAAGAAAGTCATTTTTGAAACTCAAAAGTGGCACTTTCAGCAGTCAACATTTCTAAAAACGCCTCAGCTTCTGAGGGGGAAGGGGCAACCCCCCCAGACCCCTATGATGTCAATGTTACAAGATTTTGAGGCCGTTACTACCATTTCTGCAGCTATAGTTTTTACAAATAATTTTGTAGAAGAGCCTTGGTACCTGGTTTCTTGGCTTCTTGGTCTTTCAGGTTCTAACTATGTTAAGGATGTGGGCATACAAGTAAACAGTGTGTTCATCGTACTTATTGTATGAATCTTGACAAAAGATGGGTGTAAGGAACATTTTATAAACATTTTTAATCCAACATGTCTTTTCGTTAAAAACGACGCGTTTCTTTACATCCAATGGTAACTGTCTGTGTGGAGAGCTACTTATTTTGGCTACAGGAATTATCTGCAGACAGTCTCAATGGTTATACGAAAAGCTCATTTTTGTTGGGGGGGGGGGGGGGAGTCACATTATTTGTGGACCTTGAGTGGGGCGGCCAAGATTTTTTTCAGGGTCTCGAAGGGAGAACATGGAAAATTTGATGGTCACATCTTCATTTCCTTCCCCTCTTTGTCCCCCGGGCCACAAATAATGACCAGTCCCTTATGACGGGATAGAAATAAATTGTATGAAAATTTGATATTAGGGGGGTAACTCCTCACTGGACCAGGGAAGGCACCTGGTCACTATTACACTGAGTGTGAGATCATCACACTATTAAACCAAGTAACTATTTTATTTCAAGTTTACCTTTGGGGTCAGCGTTAGTGGCCGTGGCCCTGCTGCTTCTCTTCACACCATAATGGGTGTGAAGAACCAGCATTATCATTATCGTTATTAGTGTGGTTACCATGGTGACGATACTGCCATGTTTGATTTCAAGTTTTGCTTATCGTTTTGTCCTTGTTATATGTAATATATTTGATGGATGGCAACTATTAGATGATTAGGCATTAAGATTTATATGAGACAGATACCAGACATGTGCTTTGCAGTATGGCGTTGTAGATGGCTGTCCCTGCTGGCGCCCTCTATCTGCTGGGTGGTTTATTAAAATAATACAGTATATATGTTTAAATCTATTACAGAGTAGACAGAACTTATTTAATGATGTCTGATTAACAATTAAGTCTATTTAGTTAAGTAAATAGACATGTAAAAATAGTCTGTACCATGGACCTATATAAGTGTACATGACTTCATAACATGCCCTTTCCTAAGTCGCATACACAAGTTATTGTAAGTCCTGCCACGGCTATGCTCCGACTGCTAATACACAACGTAATCTTGAAGTGATGAAGGAACTCCTTTTTCTCGTTGTGGTCGCCCCTCATGCATAACTTGCTGCTCACTTGGTCGGTTGGACTACTGTAGAACCGGCTCATTATCATTCCGTTTCATGTAGTAGTCTTCTGCTGTGATCTTGCTTGTGTTTGTCAATTGTTTTGGTCCTTGCCGCATATTGCTAACCAACCTGGGTTTTAAGTGGAATTGATTACGTCGATAGGTCTTGCCCAATTCTGAAGTAAATTAGTAGGTACGTGGTTGTGGACCAACCTGTGCGATTTTGGCAGGTTGCCATTTGCCATTGAGTCAAAACCATACACACTGTTCAAGTAATAGAGGTTCCAATGTTCTCGACGACTTGTCTGCATGCTTATGTTGTGCTGAATGCCGTTTCTTCAGTGTATCGTTTACATCGCTACAATCGTATGCCGGCTTTAACACTTGTGGGAGCGTTGGTAGTAGTGTGCGAATTTTCCATCCCATCAAAATTTGTGCAGGAGTTTTCATGCCGTCCGTTGGGGTGCCGTGAGAATCCATTAGCACTGTGTACAGATCGGTTCCATCACAAGCTGCCATAGTTAGTGATGCTTTTAATGTCTCTATACTCCTTTCTAACATGCCGTTGGACCTAGGGTTCAATGGTGCAAAAGGGTTATGAACTATGCCCCAACTGTCACAGAACTGTGCCACCTGATTTGAATCGAAAGGCGGGCCATTATCTGTGACTAGTTCATCTGGAACTCCATGCACTGAGAAGATGCTTTTCAACACGTCAATAACAACACTTGCAGACATTGTGCTGAGTGGTCTAGCTTCAAAAAACTTGCTGTAATAATCAACGACAAGTATGAAGGTCTGTGATTTTAGGTAGGAAAAAAATCGATTCCGAGTCGCTGCCACGGGCGATTAGGGATTGCCTGTCCTCCAGTGGCTCTCGCTGGTTTTGTTGGCAGATTTTACATTGCGAGACAAACTTTTCAATGTCAGTGTTCATTGTTGGCCAGTACAATGCTTGGCTTGGCATACTTTTGCTTTACATGCAGCCAAACCACGATGTGCTATGTGAAGCGTTTTCAGGGTTTCTTGTTGTTCAGATGATGGTATGACTAGTCTCTGTCCTCTACAAAGGAGTCCGTCACACACATACAGTTCATCTTTGCAGTGTAGGAATGGCTGTGCTAGCGGATGTGTACTTGACTTGCGACTAGGCCATCCATATTTGATGTACTTTGTGATTTGCTGCAGTGACTGATCATTAGCTGTGCCTTTTGCTACTAGTTGTTGCCGTTTTGCTGGAGTTGTTTGGGTTACGATACACACAATGAAACTGGCATATCGTAACTGGATGTCGCTATAGATTGATGATTATTTGGGGCCCTAGACAAGGTGTCTGCAGCATTTAGGTGCTTGCCTGGATCATATTCCAAAGTCATGTCGTATCGTAGCCACAGTAGCAGTCGCTGAAGTCGTGGCGTTGCTTGTTCTACCAGCTTTTGTCGTAGGCCTACGAGTGGTTTATTATCAGTTTGTACATGAACATGTCTACCATACACGTAGTAATGAAATCGTTCGCAGGTAAAACCAATAGCCAAGAGCTCTTTTTCGATCTGTGCATATGCTTGCTGGGCCGAGGTTAGTGCTGCGGACGCATACGCAACAGGTCTATCAGCTTTGAAAAGGACACTACCCAGGCCATAAGAACTTGCGTCGGTTGAAATTACACAAGGCTTGCTTACATCGTAGTGCTGTAAAATGGGAGCTGTTGCTAGCAATTTCTTCAGTTTGTTGAATTGTGCATTCAAGTTAGCGTCCCACACCCATTCAATATCGACCTTGAGCAGTTGTCGTCAAGCATTGGTTTCTTGCGAGAAAATGGGAACAAACTTCAATAGATAGGTGATCATGCCAAGAAATCTTATTAGTTCATTTTTGTTGGTTGGTGGTGGTATGGAGTGGCCTCCACTTTGCTGGGGTCAGCTGCCACTCCATTCGATGAAATGATATGCCCGAGATACTTGAGTTTTGTTACTCCTACCTGAATCTTGTCATGCCCAAACTTGAGATTGGCTTCTCTGGCCCTTACGAGTATTCACACAACTGTTCAGTGTTGCTGTGTTGTTTTACCTGGCACCAAGATATCAAAGTAAGGATCAATGTCTGCCGTGTCCTCAAATATGGTATCAATTGCTTGCTGGAACATCTCTGGTGCACAGGAGATTCCCGCTGGAACTCTAAGAAATCGATATCTGCCCCATGGTGTAGCAAAAGTACAGATTTGAGAGCTTTCCTCATCAATGACAAGCTGTCAAAACGCATTGCTGGTATCAAGCAAGGTGAATATTTTTGCTCCACACAGCTTGGAGAGCAATTCTTCTGTAGTTGGAATCTTGCAATGTTGACGCTTGGTGTTTTTGTTAAGATATGTTGGACCGTTTTTCTTCGGCACGTACACAATAAGGTGAACCCAGTCAGTTGGTTCTATTACTCTGGCTATAATTCCCATATCTAACATACATTTTAGTTCTGCTTTCACTTCTGGTTGCAAAGCTACTGGAATTTTACGTGATGTGGTGATGCGTGGAACTGAATCATCTTTTAGTGTTATGCAATGCACACCAGGTAGACAGCCTAGCCCCTCGAATACATCAGGAAAATCTGCCAAAATTTCTGTTGTTGTTTCTACGTTGACAGTTTGAGTTGACTGCTGGGCTTGATCTATTTGGTGAACTGGTAGGTCTACTCGTTGAACAAGTCCTAGTCGTACACATGCATCTGCACCTAGTATGGGATTGGCGTCAATGTCAACTAGTAAAATTTCAAAAACAATAGATGTGCCATTAATCTCACACTTTAGTTGATATTTGCCCACTACAGAAAGTTTTTCTTTGCTGTATGTTAACACTATAACATTTGCTTTCCGTACTGTAGGCGATATCTGCCCATTTTAGTAGTACAGCTTTTGGCATTATGTTGGGTTCTGACCCAGTGTCCAGTTTAAATAGTAGCTGATGACCATGCACTTTAACAACTTCTGTAAAGGTTGATTTATCAATAGCCAGTGTGCCAATTGTGAATTGTTGGAGAAATACGACGTCGTCGTCGTCGTCGTTCTCACTGTATACGTTTTGCTGATCTATAGCTGAAACTTGTCGCTTGTGAGTTTGATTTTTATTTTGGTATGGCCGTTTTTCTTTTTGCAGTTGCCGACATACCTTCGCATAATGGCCAATCATGTTGCAGTTGTTACATACTTTGCCATAGGCAGGACAGTTCCTTGGTTGATGGATTGTTTCACATCGTGAACACGGTCTACGCTGACCTACGTCTCGTTTGTTATAGTTGTTGATTTTCTGTTGATGTTGTTGACTTAGGCTTTTATTATAATGAGCTGTGCTTTGGCTGCTGTCTGTTGTGTTGTTGGACCCATTTTTGTTGTAGTTTTTTCTGCGAGCACCTTTGCCAAGTTCATTTACTGACAGTTCGTCTTAGTTGGAACTACAGCTTCAATTTGCCTGGTATGTTTCTTGGACATTTCTGCAGCTTTGCAATGTTTTATAATGTCTGCGAGTGGCATTGGTGAGTCATGGAATAGTCTTTCACGCAATGCACCATCCCGGATCCCAAATATAATTCTGTCGCCAACCATGCTGTCAAGTGAAGCTCCAAAGTCACGAAAACTTGCTTGTAAACACACGTCAGCAATAAAATCATCGATAACTTGATTAGGCTTTTGTTTAATACGCTCTAGAACAAATTTGACTTGTGTAGTGTTTTTGTATGGCTTAAAATGATCAGTGAATTGTCAAGGATTTCAGTTGGGGATTCAGCTCCTGGCTGATCAAACACAAATTGTAAGTTTTTCTAGCATTTTTACCCAGTACAGACAATAGTAAGGCTCTTCATGCAGGCTGTGATTTAGCGAATACTCACAAGCTGCTTCAAAAAGTTTGTATGATTCTCTCCGTTCTTCCCAAGATATAGCTGGATCAGGGCCTACCTCAAATGGGAGTGGTTGCTGTATGAAAGTTGGAACTGCTGCCGTTTTCACTAATTATGGCTGGATAAGTAATATTATAAGTAATATTTTTGATGGATGGCAACTATTAGATGATTAGGCATTAAGATATGTATGAGACAGAGATACCAGACATGTGCTTTGCAGTAAGGCGTCCTAGATGACTGTCTATCTGCTGGGTGGTTTATTAAAATAATACAGTATATATATTTAAATCTATTACAGAGTAGACAGAACTTATTTAAATGAGTTCGATTATTAATTAAGTCTATGTAGTTAAGTGAGTAGTTACGTAAAAATAGTCTGTACCATGGATCTATATAAGTGTACAAGACTTCCTAAGAGTCCTCTGTTCCGTTAGGCTTACAAGCACAAAGTCAATTTTCCTGTTTAACTCTCGTTATTTCACTACCTTTGAAACGTGGCCGCAGGAACTGATTAACATGGTCGCAGAAACTTCGGATTGCAGCTGCAGAAGGTCGGCACACTAGCGAGCATACAGGTAGACGTACGTAAATGGTCCATTAAGTAGTTCGTCCAAAATCTTACAATGCCTTTTTGCTGAAGAACTCTTAGTGAAATAACAGTACACCAATAGAGTCGAAGGTCGAAGAAGTAAAGAGGTTATTAAGCCAAACAGCGAAAATCGTACACTAGAAATAACATAGGTAACCCTCCTTTACGTACTTACATTTCGTTGAAGTGGCATGACCCAGACTCGAACAGGCAACTGCCGTTATCGACACAGCCACTCCTCCCGTGGCATAAAGATGACTCCTTGAATTCGTTAAGGTCACAGTAGTGACAAGGGCTCCATTCTAACAAGAATGGTTCCATTGCCTATGGCCCGTTAATAACGGGTTCAGTGAGTCATCTTTACGCCACTGGAGGAGTTGCCATGTCGATAAAGGCAGCATGTCAATGATCTGGCGATATATGGGTTGGCAGGTTACATCCGGGTCATGCCATCCGACGAAACGTAAATGCAATGTGCGAAGCTGAACAAAGTTTAGGTCGCCTTGAATGTGACATCGTCGGCGTTGGGACTTTTGACTTTCATTGATGAGCTAAAAAAAATGAACCCGATAGATAGTTAATATGGATTTCGAAATTAGCATCGTGATATGATGGAAAGGCACATTTATTTCGTAGATGCTGACTTCCTGAAGGGAACTCAATTGTTTTTAAGTAGGCGGCAACAATCATTGCCGAAGCGTTATTGATCGATTGATTTTTATTTAGCTGAGACGGTATGGAAACCATACGCTCACAACTATGCTAGACTACATAGCTACTTAACAAAATACTTTAACCTAAACTTTGATTTTTATTTCATTTCTAAGGCCCATAAGTCATACACTCGGTAATAACTCATAGACGTTGTCACCAAGTGAACGACAATTGCTTTCAGCAATTTCGCGATACGTAGTACCGAGGTGAATTGTTTCAAAGGGTTAAACTTACGGCAGGGACTTACTTGCTTACTGAATGCTGGCTTTCTCAGTAATAGGTTTATTTTTTTTTAGCCTTCAGTCGAACACACGTATCTGAATTTTCCGGGGCTGTACCAAATATTCACGGAAATGTCCCGACGTTACTGCGGAGGGAGGGAGAAGGGGGAGGGCATGGGAGATTGGTGGGAATAAATAAATTTAAAACCAAGACTGGACACATGGGGTGCCTGGGGGAATATGCAAACCCCACACTGGGGGAGTGTGGAAGGATGCAGCGGGAGTGGTCAGGGCAGGGAGGGGTTAAAGAAATTGAAGTGCCACTTGCTAACCTGGGTGACCACTCACTTAACTTGAAAACGGAGGCGTTCGTTCGCATTACCGACTTCCTCTCTCATCAATCCATTTAAATCAACCCTTTTCCCCTCTACACCCTCTTCCGCCACCCCCTACACACATGCACGGTCTTACCCAAGTCTCACCTAGAATTTTGAGTAGCAATAGTTGAAACTCTTCGTTCGCACTTGCTTTTCACTCGGCTCCCCTAACCCTGAGGGCACAGCTTACCTAGCTAGGACAGGGAAAGGACCTCTCACAACATTTAAGATAGCTCCCTTAACTTAGGCAGGGCAGACGTCGTTCGCATTACAACTCTCCTCCCTTAAGTAGGAGGGACCAGACGAAGTTAGGAGAGTAGAGATGGTAATGCGAATGAATGTTGATGAATGTTAATGTAGATAAAAATTAACAAAAGGGCAGCAAAATAATAGTGAAATGAGTCAGGAATTTTGTATTGTCATGGTTTACGACGGAGAGGTTTTTAACCAGCATGGTGTAATGAGTTTGTATTCCCTGCTCCTCACTCTCGTAGCCCCTCCCTTTCTCCCACAAAAATAAATAAATAAATTTTAGAAATGCAGACAACTGGGACAGAGTAGCTGCATACCTTTTGGATAGAGTTCGTGATTACAGGCATTGTAGTTGTTGAGTGCATCACACTGAGGAGGACGAGGGGGGGGGGTAAATAATCCTGATATTTACTGTATCCTGTACCCTGTAACCAACCCTTGGCCAAACAGAATTTGGACGAAATCGTGTATTTTCAACTGAATGCTTTTTGATGGAATGGTAGAAACTAAATGTTTGTTTCTGTCTAATTTTCCAGCTTCCATGAAGTATGCAGGAACTAACTCGGCTTACACATTCCTATCCAAGTACAATTTGGAAGTCACGTTTACAACTCCTGAATTGGGTCAGGTCCGATGTTCGAACCCTTTTATTAAGGTAAGACAATTGTTCGTTGACAAATTCGAAGTCTCAGTGTGATCACTGTTAAAGTATTACTGCTCAGTCACAAAGCTGTATATATACAGTGCCCAATTTTTGTAAATATTTTAAGAATTAGCACTTTCTGATATAAAATATCGGTAATTGGTATTAGGGATCGACCGGATACCGTTTTGCCGGATTCGGGTCTGTTCCGGATAATTTGATGTCAGTGCCAGACCCGTTCCGGATCGGTACCAGATACCGGGTAATTCGCACACAAAAACGAAATAAAGTTGTTTATTTTTTTCCTCTTTATAAGTTGCAGCTATGGTGTTAATTTTTGCTTCGTTTCACATTACTTTCTTACATTAAACACTGTAAGGGCTTTTTGGCCAAAACCCTTTTGGAGAGGATACCGGGACTCCAGCTGTCAAAAAAAACCTCCGGGAAAAATCGTTTTTCACGAACTCTAGTTTTTTTTTCTCAAGTCTTGGCGCCCCCCGCCCTTGACTTGTCCGACCTCCAACTTCAGACCACTGTATCTACAGGAGTTACCATCCGAATTGACCCATCATAGACTTTCTTAATAGACACAACTTCATTCTACCATTCTGCGAAAACAGAACTCAAAAATTCCTTCTGGTTCTCCAGCTACACGCTTAAGAAAAAGTCACCAAACTGTGCCGTGACGCACACACTTCCGGTCATCGTAACTCCAACCAGTTTGTACATTTGTAATGATTTCTTTTCGATTTTTATAGGCATAAAGCCGACCTATTTTAGATTAGTTATAGAATAGGAGGAGCTTCCTTTGCAAAGGTACTTAACCTCCTAAATAGGATGTGAACTTGTCAAATGTGATATTTTTTATTTTGATTTGTAGAGCTCACAATTTTTATGAAAAATTTCCATGATATCCAAGTTCTGCCGCTGCAAAGATAAAGCCCCACCTTAAATGCGTTTTAGCATTCTTTCACTACGTTAATTATATACTCTTTTACTATTTTTACTTGCCCCTTGAACACAACCATGGCGCTCGGCTTAAAAAGATTTTTACGGCAATTTTACCGGACGCCACCTTTTGTTTTTGTTTGTAAATATGGATACGAAAATCGCCGAGGGTGACCACCCACAAATCCCAATGCATTTATAGCTGAATATTCCTTCTATTAAAACCATCCAGTAATAAGATCTGTTTCCATGCCAAAATAATAAGTATTCTGTGCAAACACTTCGTCCCCCCCCCCCCCCCCCGCCTTCAATAGTTGCGATGCATAACATCGTAGTTTGGACTGTTGCGTTTCCATCAATTCACCAAACCCTTCCAGAACTCTAAACCCTCAGCGGCTCCAACGGTCCTAGATCCAGCCACTCAGAGCTCCTAAGCTCCGGCCAATCAGCACCAACCCACCTGTCTCTACCTTTTAAAGGCCAATTCAGATCGTTACACTTCCCTTTAAAGCCCTCACGTAGTACAGCTCGTTTTGGGACTCGAACAAATTTCCCTCCTCCAAGCCTGCCTGCCTCGCTTGCCGCCAAAACGTGCAGTCGTCGCAGACGTCCGCCCCCTCCCTCCCCCATAAAACCCCCCAGCCCAAAGCATCCACAGCACAGCTCACAGATCTCAAGCTAGGAGGTGGTCACGCCGATCGGGACCGGAACGATGCCGTCCGATAGTTGCCATGCCGGGCACGATGGTTGTGGTTCGTATTTTCGCGTAGTTTATAGTTGAAAGTTTTACTTTAGGCCCCTAAACCTAAATTACTAGTTCAAATTTTAACTTAACCTCTAGCTTGAATTTTTATGTTTTAACTTTGTACATCGGCAGTTTCTGAACTTAGTTAATCATAAAACGTCAGGGTGGTTCCCTTCCTAAAAACCAAGTTTATCTTACTTATTTTAAATAATTTAATTTAAGTGAAAGTCCTGCTTAAATTGCTAGTGCTCCCGTTGAGCCGATTTAGTTCAGATTTAACTGGAAGTTTCAGTTGAGTTTGTGCGCAAACAACATAATGTAGGCCTATTGTAACTTGCGGCTGCTTTTACTCTAGGAGGTTGAAATATACCTGAGTGAACTTTCTTGATGTGAAAGGTAACTGTTTTCTTAAACGCCAAATTTCGTTTGTTGAATTTATAAATGTAAATTCGTTGTGCTTTATTTTGAAAAGCTTTCAGTGTAAAAACTCGTGATAAATTGTAAAGTGCTTTTTATTCTTACTGTCTATAAATAAAACCAAGCGTTTTAAACGTCAGTTGTTTTTACCCAGTTATTAATTGTAGAGTTAAAATATTACGTAAATCCCCTTTTATTCTTAACTCAGGATTTTGCTGCAATTAATGTCACTCCACCATGGTGGCAGCGCGTACCGTGTAATTTAATACTTGTTAGCCTACGTAAATTGATAGGATATTTTTGCTCCGTTCCCTACATCGGGCCGTAGCCACGACTGTGCTTTGATAAACCAACAAATCACCGAAAGTATTATTTTAATCAAGACCGAAGTCTACCTGATGTCGGGGATGTTACAAGCACCTCAGCCGTCGTAGCATCCGGCGTTACAACACTTGGATGTCTTACGCTATTAAGAGTACCAGTATAGTACAATTGCATGTAGCCTACAGCACTGTTTTTGCAATGTTGCCAAACTCTGCAAATTTTTTTTTGAAACAGTCAAACAAAGCACTCATTAGGTTAATCAATCAAAAAACATTTTTCTAGTTGAAGGATTTCTCATTGATTAGCCTACTGCTTCATTTCGAAAAATAATTTGCAATATTTGCAAAACCAGTGTCATACTGGTTTTGCAAATATTGCAAGACAGACCATGCATGTAAGGGTCGACCGATTGATCGGCATCGTCATCGGCGGCATGAATTTGAAGGCATCGGCGAGCAATCGGCTTGCCAATGTATTGCCTCCTATAAATCGGCATTTACATCGGCCGCAACAAATACGAAGAAAAAAAACATCGGCTGGCCAAACGAATTATCTGCCGATGGAATACCGATTGTTGTTATTTAGTATTTAAAACAAAACGAATTCCGTATGCGCGCGGTCAACAACAAGCGGCGATTGCTTCCGTGAAGTAGGCCTAATTTGAGCGACTGTTTGCATGGGATCGTGTAATTCACGGTCACGGTACAGACAACGGTACAAACAACAAAATCCTCAGTAGCCGAAACATAGTTTAACGTTTTAATTGCAATGTTAATCCCTATACTATTGTATTTATCTTTTAACGTAACCATTAATGATTTAATTTCAAACGAAAATGTTTGCCAGCCAGCGGTAGGCAAAACACAACGTTTAGAGGCAAAAATGTACGTCCGGTGCTGACGATCTGTGGAATTAAAGCCACAAACGTGACCTTTGCACTTTAGATGGTAAGTTCCTCAGTAAATGTCGAATTTGTGAAGTTATTCACAGCTCAGATCGCAGATTGGCTGTTGTTTAAATATCGTTTTCCTGTCTTTCCGACAGCCACTTGCTGGAGCGTTATGGGGCTTTGGCATATATTTAGCTCATTCAAAAACAAACAGATGCATTAAAAAACTGAAATGCCGACTATTTCAATCTTTAATAATACATTTATTGTACGCCTACAATAAAATATATTTGCATTTTTTTGCTAAAAAATATTTCGGAAAAATCTTTTTTCGTTCTTTCTTTTTGAGCGTCTACGCGTACATGTGCTTCCGTGACATGTTAACTTCCAACAAATTAAATCTATGTTGTTAGCTTTATGCCATAATTTATGTATTTATTTATTTTTAAATTAATTTCTTTGAGCCTTAAAAGAAATATTAAAGACTGTCACTTACTCAAAACCAAAATTCGTCCAAGTTCCACAATTCAAACTTGCAAATTTTCGACTATCTACTGATACTCTTCTTCAGGCAAGAGTCATGAGACTTGCACAACAACAACCACCACCACCAACGAACTTCGCCAAGTCCACTACATTCAAATTTCCCTCTCCTTAAAATTGAAAGAAAAAGTTTTTTTTGCAAAATTTTGTTCTAGCATCTTAAGTAAGCCCTCAATGTGCAAGTTATTCTGGAGCAGCTGTTTGTAGAGATGGTTGTAATGCTATAACTGGTTACTTTTTTATTTTTCAAATAAAATACAAAAATTTGTTAAGTTTCTGTTGAAAGAAAATATCGGCATCGGCCAATTGGTTAAGTCATGAAATCGGGAAAATATCGGCATCGGCCAGTAAGGAAGGTTAATAAATCGGCACAAAATCGGCATCGGTCAATCGGCAAAATTTCGGTCGACCCTTACCAGTATGTAATCTATGGTTTTATTAAAAAAAAAAATCAAAATTACAACAGGTCTTTTATTTACAGCTTTTTTACATTGGTTTCGTCCTTTTTTTTTTGCTTTCATTCCCTTTTCCTTAAAGAGCTCGAAGACGTCATCAAAATTCCAGTTCTTTTAATTTTTCAGAAGTCCATCAGCGAAGGCAAACTACCATCTGGTTGGAAACAGGCCTTCATCACTCCTATACACAAATCCGGATCCAGAAGCAACCCTGCAAACTACCGCCCAATCAGCCTGACCAGTATCCTCTGCAAAGGACTGGAAAAAATCCTTTGCAGACGTATACTTGATCACCTGCTTAATAACAAGCTCCTTCACCTTAACCAGTATGGTGGATTGCCGGGTTATTCTACTGTACACAACCTTGTGCACTTTCTTGACCGAGTCACGCAATGGGTCGACGAGCATCTCCCAGTTGCAGCAGCCTACTTTGACCTAGCCAAGGCTTTTGATACTATTCCTCATGACCTACTGAAAGATAAAGTCGCCAAAAAATACATTGGGGGCAAAACCATCCAGTGGATTGCGGACTTCTTAACAGGAAGACAGCAATGCACCGTCATTGATGGCTTCATTTCCTCGTCCCAGAAGGTAGAGAGCGGAACTATTCAACGATCAGTCTTTGGCCCATTACTTTTCATTATTTTTATCGATGACGTATCTGAAGTAGTGAAAAGCGACCACGTGTTTTCCTCGATGACACAAAAATTTTCTCGGCAGTTACCAACCATGACCTAATGGACCTTTTGCAAAACGACATCCACAATTTCGCAAGCTGGGTTAACAGGATGAAAATGTCTCTGAATGCAGCCAAGTGTGCCATTGTCCCATTTGGTTCAGATCACTTAATCAACTTCTCCGTGTCACCAAGTGCTCCCCCCATCGCAATAAGCAACAGCCAAAAAGACCTTGGGATCATCGTTGACTCCCAGCTCTCATTCTCAACGCACATCAACTACGTGGTCTCCAAAGCATACAAGGCACTGGCAATCATTAAAAGAAACTTCCAGTTCCCCGATAGGATAACCTTCCTCCGGCTCTACGGCGCACTTGTACGCACTACTCTGGAATACGGCAACCAAGCCTGGTGGATTAGATATGCGGGTGATGCAGACAAAGTCGAAAGGGTACAACGACGTGCTACCAAAGTTGTCAACGGACTCCACGACTTACCTTACACAGAGCGCCTGAAGGTATTACGACTACCAACTCTGCTTTACAGGAGATCAAGAGGGGACTTGATCTTTACCTATAAGTGCTTACGTGATTCAAGCAACATCGCAGCAACCTGGTTCACACTCAGTGAGGGCCAACCCACCAGGAACAACGGGAAAAAGCTTTTCCAACGGCGATGTAACTCGCGGGTGCGCCAACTCTCCCTACCATTCCGGGTTTGTTCCCTGTGGAACAGACTCCCTGCCGATGTTGTACAGGTACCTTCTGTCCTATGCTTCAAAAGACGCCTAGACGCCTACTTGCCTGGTGTCTTAGACCCGTACCACTACAAGAACTGGTAAACTCCTTCCCAACGCGAAAAGCTATTGAGCTTCCTGTTGGTGTAGATTCAAGTTCAAGTTTAAATTACTTTCGTTCCGTTTTGTATTGCGCACAGTAACAAAGACTGAAAGCAAAATAAAACAAGGAAAGCAAAAAAAAAAAAAAGGAACGAAACCAACATTAAAAAAAAGCTGTATTTATTTTTTTTTCATTTTATGAATAAAACTGTCTCGACTCTTGCAAATGGAAGTCATCTTTGGTTTATCATGCTATTATTTCTTGCTAGTTTTTGATGCCGTCATTAAACCGTCTTACTTTTCGAATTTAACCCCTTGGCGTCCAAACCACGATTTATCGTCACTTCAAAACCGTTTATAAAACTCCTGACGCGCCCTCGATTCAAAGCCCCGTTTGCAAAGAAAAACCGCCATTGCATACACCAGAGGGGTAATTACGACTGAATTAGGTACTTTGACACACATATTTTGGATTTATTTAATTTAATATCATCTTTTAATTACCTCAGCTGGTGTTTTTGTTGGCCGTGTCGTCAAAATTGACATGAAATTGCTTTTGTTTGCTAAAACTAGCCCCTGGCTCAAGCTGTCGTAACACAACAATGCAATAAACGGCCGCCATCTTGGTCGAGTTGGAAAGCTGGGATTCCCTGATTGGCATGTGTATAGCACGTGATCACTCATCGCGGCGGGGTCAGCTACAAGTGACGTCACGTGAAGCGAGTCAAGGTCACAGCCATTGGAGCTAACAGGTGCGCATCTCTTGGCGGACAGCCGGTTGGGAGTGGGAGCGCGATGGCGGCCGTAAACGGATTGCTTTCAACGATAGTGAATATAAATTAGGAAATAAAACAACTTTAAAATACTTTTACGTTATTAAAAACTTGAAAAAAGATGTCGAAAGCTGTAAATAACGCTGTAATGGAAGAATAACCAGAGGACGTTATCAATTCAATCTCTCCCATGTACTGCAGCGGAAGGTGAATATTTTCGTAAAGCGGATTTACGTAGTCGAACTTCAATTTTTTTTTTAAGTTATGAAAACCTAATACGATTATCCCAAGTATATTTTTGTGCAATAATTTATACTGTAATTATTACGTCTGCAATTTTTTATACCCGTAGATCGCTTAGTTATTTTACTACGATTTATTTTACCGAGGCAAGCAACATGTTTACGGCGACAATGTTTTGGTTGTGTTGCAACCAGTATCCGGCTCAATATAATTGCCGGATCCGGATCTCGCTGGATACCGCATTATCCAGCGCCGGATCCGGATATATCCGGACTCGGTCGATCCCTAGTATCGGTAGCTAACGTTACACAAACTGATACTCCTTATCGATATAACATTAACTTATTAACAGCAATAGTTTTACAACGTCCATTTATTATTATCAGGTTAACATTAGCTTTAGCTTAGCAGACAACACACAGTGCACTTGGCCTCAGCCTCATGCACTTTTAATTGCTGCCACATTTGGTTCTATCCTGATACTCGGTAGACATCAGTGATCCGGCCGGGAGCCAATCAGCTCTCCCGGCAATCGCAGCAACCAATTGCTCATCTTCTGCAATACAATAAACCAGGATGCAGGTCCTCTTAATACGCAACATCCCTGGCCTATTTCACTCTCTCTCCCGACGTTTTTGAACCTAATAAGCCACCCGCCCCTGAGCCCTCAGCACAAGGATTTCCAGCAGTATTATTTCTGGGTTAAGTAATTTTGACGACCTCGGATTTAGCCGAATTTTAAAAGAGCTTCCCTCCTTTAGAGTCTGTCCGGTTTAAATAAAATTAAAAAAATAAAATTACCAATTTACCACCTCAAAAAGTGGACGGAAGACGGAAGGGCTTGGGGCCACTAATACCGCTCCGAAATTTTAAAAAAAGCTAGCAGCACGAATGCGGGAATGGCTATCATGGAGATTGGGGTCGCTTCAAGTACTCATAGAGAGGTTCGGAGTCCAGCATCCTACTGAATGCTGAAACCGTTTTTGCACTGATAGTTTCTTTCCTTAGGGCATTCCAAATTGGCACAACCCGCACGGAGAAAAAATTTCGACGACAATCGAGCTTGGTGGGAGGAAACAGTAGTTTGCGTGAGTGCTTTAGAATTAAGAAAGGGCGCATCTTGAAGAAGAGCCCTCTTCTCTTATTTTCCCTTGGTCCGATTATTTTAAGAGAGCTTCAAATTAATATTACAAAGTTTAACTGATTTAAAGGGAGGGATAACCCTAACCCTAAATAACTGAATTAAATAGCTTTCGGACCGTATATCTTGTGTGGACTTCCCTACTTTGCTGATTTATTGCTTTATGTGCTGTTAGATAATTACCATCAGTGCCGGCGGTACGATTATTTTTATCGTACCACTGTGTCTCCGTAAGATCTTAAAATAGAAGAAATTACGAGAGATTTACAATGGTGTCATAAGTGGGATTCGAACCCACGCACACATTCGAGAAATTACGAGAGATTTACATTTTTACTTTTGCCGCCTGTAGGCCCACCATAACACTGCTCACCCAGGGCATTATACCGAAGTGTGGCAACCATTATATATCCCCCCCCCTCCATCCCAGGCCTATTCTAATTTTTATATTACTTAAGCTTGTTTAGGATGAAAATCACTAGTGCTATAACCTTAAAAAATATCTATTTATGATTCTTTTGCCCCGTGCCAATAGGGCCTTCAGAACCTGTTAGTAAATACCTTGCTGTAAACAGATGTCAAATATGGTGGTGGCAGTATCAGAGGGTGTGACACCGTCATACCCTTTCCACCCCCGCCCCCCCCCCCCCCCCAACCAAGAAGTTGGGCCTCAGTCGGAAATGTCGGGAGGCAGGATGTAGAAGCTGAAGCTGTGGGGCTATAGGTGCAATTACTGTGGGAAGAGCGTAGGCGGCTGAATGACCGGCTATCAGGCTTGAAGGGGGCAGAGCGAAGGTACGGTCCCTCCATGGGCCTCCAAGCAGAAAGAACTGACAGTCAAGCGAAACAGCCATACCTACGTCTGAACCTAGGACCGTGTTCGGATCGATGAGCAAACTAAAATTGGGTTGCTTGTAGGTTGGGTGTTCACAAGTTTCATCAAAGGAACCCACGATACTTTTGAAGGATTTTATTATTGGTTATTAGAGGCTTGGCCTCTCTCTCCAGCTTGTCAAGGCAGTCATTCTCTCCCTAAGTCTCACGCTAGATGGGTTATATGGTTGCAATAAGTTGGGATGAAAGTTCATACGTTGCTAAAGTCCCAAAGCACACAGCACTTGTAAAATCGTTGAATCGATTAAAAGTTCGAGCCATTAAGGAGTACGCATAGCTACCTTTCGTTTTGCAGGAATTCTTTGCGATAAGTGATATTAGGCCTGAGCAATGGCGGCCAACAGAATCACAATGTTATATAAAGGTGACGCTCTTTCGTCGGGAAGCAAAAGCTAAGAAACGAGTTCTTTGCGGAGGGATTTAGAGAGAGAATTATTAGGCTGAGGAGACTGCCGGTACAATACGGGGTGCTTTGGTCTTGAATGTACAATTGCATACAACTTAAGAAGTTCGCCAAACAAGCAAGGATACAATTAAGTGAGGATCAGCTTTAACAATGTTGTGATGTTCTTACATAGTGGCTTCGGCCGAAGGCTTGTCATTGTTTAGCATCCAGGGCTGTTCCTTTAAGTCAACAATACGGTTATGAACATTGTTAGCGACTGCGGCTTAACTCAATAATTAGGACTGATCAAGCTTATAAAATAACATGAGTGGATCGTAAGGGGAAGTTTAAGTGTGGGGAATTAAAGGACCAGTAGGGAAATTTTCCCACAAAGCCCCCCCATTCCCCATACGGTGGAATAAGGCGTTGACCACGTCAGAAAAATTAATTGAAACTTCGTTAGCCAGGGAGGAGGTCAAGTAACATTGAAAAAGTTACAGAAAACGTTAGTTTTCTTAACTCTATAAAGTAGTAATAAAATGAATAATATTTAGTTGTAAAACATAGAGCATGCTTACAAATAGCACATAATGTCCCAGTAAAGTAATCTTAGCTCAGCAGCGAATTTAAAGATACTCCTATGGTTAGGTTAACCAAAGCTCATAAATACTAAGCTTCTTTACTAGCAATTCACTTAAGGAAATGAGTATTGAATAACACAAAATTGTATGCTTAATCAGATTATGAACGACATGTGAGCACTGGAGTTTCGCCATGTAATCTGCAAAGTACTCGACAGTACTCTCCTGTGGCTAAAGTGAGTA
>JAHWFP010119413.1:26516-76010 GCA_023313725.1 Lithobius niger | reverse complement strand
AGTATATTTCTGACTTCGAAGAACAACAAGGGATTAAATTAAACTACAAGGACATCAAGCAGAATTCTGGACTACGTCAAATCGGGAAATTTGGTCTTTGTTCTCTGTATGGAAAACTAGCAGAACATACTAGTGTGATGAGCACCAAGTACTCGACAACACTCAAGAATTCTTTTCATGTTTAACGGATTCCACAAAAGACATTCATCACATAAACTTCGAGAGGAATGATGAGATTGCACGCATACAATACAAGTCTCACGTACGTTTCACTGCCCCAAAAAACACAACAACGTGGTCATAGCAAGTTTTGTGACCAATTATGCACGCATAGAACTATACAAAACGATGGCGCCTTTATCCCCGGGCTCACTTCTCTATTTTGACACAGATAGTATAATAGCATTGATGGAACGGAACAAGCCATTCCCTTTTGAGGTAGGATCGTACTTGGGATGCCTAACCAACAAAATTGAAAAGGATTTTGGTCCCACAGCTTATATTGAGAAGTTCGTAGGTGCCAGAGCAAAACAATACTGCCTTACGATACGTTTCAGTGATGACCCCACTCGGATTGAACATGTGTTTAAGGTCAGAGGCTCTACATTAAACTCTCAAGCATTGGAACATTCAAGTCCCGAAGTGATGGAAGCAATGGTTCTCGGTCGGGAAATTGACAGAACAGTGGTTGTGTAAATTCCAGAACAAATTGTGCGCCAAAATCACAACATCGTAAACGCATACAAGGAAAAAGGATACAAAGTAGTTTTTAATAAACGTATCATGATGCCTGACCTTACAACGCTGCCTTAACGGCTTCAAGAAGCCCTAATTTAAAAAATGAATGTAATGAATTACAACGCACGTAGTTCTTTATTCTCTACTCAGCCATGGAAGAACAACGACTCAAGTATGCGCTGCTCCTCCTGGCAGCCCTTTCAACATTAACTGCCTGCCTTGAAGTGTATATTTTGGCTACACAAAACGGTGGAATTCCTGCTAGCAAATTTAATAACACAAGCTATATAACTTCAAATCTAAAACCACAATGCCGGACAGCATTCAAGTCATCTACAGGCCAAAGATTTTCACTCTGCCTCCACCCCCCCCCCCCGCCCCCCATTCGTCTGTCCTCCCCCTCTAGTCAACAGTACTATTCAGAATACTACACAGCTGGCAAATGTCATCGGTACTGCAGTTTGAAACACTTTTTTATGTTGATATCAGGTCCCAGTCAGAGCGGGAAGTCTTCTTTTCGTAGGCGATTAATCCAACATGCAAACAAATTGATAGTGCCATCTGTTACCTCATTTTTCTGGTGTTATTCTATCGCACAACCATGGATGAATGAACTGGCCCACATAGTACATTTTCATAAAGGCATGCTTTACTTTGAAAAATTACCACCTGCAGCATTGGTCATAGTTGATGATTTAGCCGATTCTTTGAAAGATTCAAAAATTGCAACACAAATCTCGCACCACAGATTAATCAGCTGTTGTTTTTTAACACAAAAATTGTTTCATAAAGGCTCGGTGCATCGCAATCTTTCAATAAATTCAAACTCCATAGTTTTATTTTAAAATCCTCGTGATCGTTTGCAGCCAGCAACATTAGCTAAATAAATTTTGCCTGGAAACACAGACTTTTTCAGGTAAGCATATTCCGACGCAACAAGTATGCCTTACAGTTACCTCGCCATTAATTTGAGACAGACAACTGATGTAGCACTACGTTTCGTGACAAATATTTTTCCAGGAGAAAAAATTGCTATTTACATCCCTACTTCTTAACCTGGTTTTCATTTCGTCATGTGCAAACAAAAAATGAAGTCGATTAAAAAACGTGCTCCAGTTTTAGCGGCGCTGCAGTCCTTAAACAAAAAACAAATGAAAGCAGTTATAAAGGATTCCCCTCCCAATTTAATTCACTGTATTTGCGAGTTGTGTATGAATTCACTAAAAAACAACATTCCGATTTTCGACTGTCAGCTGAAAAAGATCAAGCTGCATCATACAAGCGCATCATACGGGCGCTAGCAACAAAAGGACAGTCCGTCGGTAAGAAGAAAAAGATAGTTAATCAAACCGGAGGATTCGCATTTTTACCGTTATTGGCACCCCTCTTAGCAAGTGCAATGGGAGGTGTGGTTGGCAAAGCCATAGGGAAACATATTTAATAGTGAAGCCAACATTTAATTTTCAACAACGATGGAAAAAATGACCCTAGTTCCTTTCAATTCTGCGATGTCGCAACACAGCTTTAATCCCTACTTCAGACAAACTTTGGATAGTTTTGAACCCACAGTTAAAACAGTAAAGACCTTACAGGACGATATGGAAAAATTACTGCAAGATCCTATATTATCAGATTATGAAAAGTCAACATTTTTAACCCAAATGCAGGGCAGAATTCAAACTCACATAAAACGTTACAGAGATGGAATATCACCACAAATGCCTACTGTCACAGCTACACAAAATCAGGCAACCACAGCAACGCCAACACCAATGCCAACGCCAACAACAACAACAACAACAACAACAACAACAACAACGGTGGTAACATCAGTGACCTCTTTAAAGCCACGTATTCTTGGTGCCATTACTAAAAACTATAAAAACAGGGTCAATGTCGTTTTAGACGAATTAGAAGCTAATTCAGACTTCAAGATAAACGAAAAACAAGAACTTTTTGTTGCTGGAGAAAAAATCTAAGGCTCTAATTTGACATATTTAATACATCACACAACGACAAACTTAAAAACTGCTGACAATTTAGAGGGTGTTAATTTCTGCAAGAAGCCAACGTTCCCAGATCTTTGCTCAGCCATGGTGCTTCATCTATATCCCCCGTTAATTTATCAATGTTTCTCGCATCGGATCTCCCCACTCCCTCACCCCCATACAACCACTCCTTACCACCGCTCGGCGGGTGCTCGTTCTCGTGCTCGACACCAAACCGCTGATGCAGCACCGACCCTCTCGCCCTACTGGGAGTTGTTTCTTAAGTTTAAGAAGATTAAAAATTAAAGATGAATGATTATTTGGCCAAGTACTATTATGATGCAAGCCATCCAGCTGCCTTTGGCAGTGCTTTGAAATTACGTAAACAAGCTAAATCAGATCAACTCCCGTCCACATTACGTGATGCTGAAAATTTTCTTGTAACTAGTGATGTTTACACAGCTCACCGTCGTGTAATTAGACGTTACCCCAGAGGGAAAATTGTTAGTCCTGGTTTAAATAAAAAATGGGAATCCGACTTAATTGATGTCAGCTCATTAGCTAATTGAAAAATGTCAAATGGATTCTTACAGCCTTTGACATCGTTTCAAGATACGGGTATGCTGCACCAATTAAGACAAAAAGTAACAAAGATGTTATTGCAGGGTTTAAAAATTTTTTAAACAATGAAAAAAATCACCTAATCATTTATGCGTTGACAGCGGATCAGAATATTGGGGGGGCTCAGACCAGGGATTTCTTACAAAAAAAAACATGGAATTAATCTTTTTTCATCTAAAACAACCAACATAAATGTTCCATAGCCGAAAGATACATACAAACATGTAAGCAAAAACTATGGAAAATATTTACATTCCGTGGTGGCTATAAATATTTAGACATATCTACCAAAAGTTTTGAAGTCGTGCAACGAAACAGTTCACCCTGCAATACAGGCCAAACCAAGTAGCGTTAAGCCAGAAAATCAATTTTACTTATGGGAAAGGTTCCACACCCCTTTTGCACAGCTAAAGCCACACCGAAAATTTTCTTTTGAAATAGGTCAAACAGTACGTGTAAGTAAATCACGTCACGTGTTTGCAAGAAGTTTTAGCCAGGCTGGTCGAAAGAGTTATTTACAGTAATGAAACGATTTGCAGGCCGACCTGAAATGTATGCGTTGGCTGACCTTTCTGGTGAGCAGATCAAAGGTCGTTTTTATCCTGACGAACTAACTTTAGCTGTAAAAAAACATACCGACTACCACGCAGTTGAAACAATTCTAACAACACGTGGAAAGGGCAAACATAAGAAATATTTTGTTAAGTGGTTTGATTACCCCTCTAAATTCAATAGTTGGGTACCTGTGGAAGATTTGAAGGACACGCCCCCTTCTTAAAAACAAAATGGCCGACAGTGAACTATACATCACACTCCCTAGTAATGGATGGGATCCCTTATTTTTTTCCGACAACACACTAACTAAATACTCAAACAATTTAGCTAGACGAATCAAATTTGAAGGTAAATGGGTAGTGGCGGTAACAGAAATATTATACCCACACAGCTTTATTAAGTAAACAGAGGCACAAGAAGGCACAATAACGGTCATAAAAAATCCCTACAAACGTATATTGTTTCCTAAATTACATATAAAAGAAAATGGGGATTATGATTTAACATTGCTTGTAGCCTTTTTAAACAATTATATAAGGCAAACTTTAGGACACGATTCTCCCGTGGTGATACAAGTAACAGAAGATGAATGGCATGTCGTATTTGGTTTAGATCCATTAACAGAAATAATAATTCAGGACTGTCTCGGAGTGCTTCTCGAATATGATGAAGACAGCAATGTACATTTACAGCACGGGGAGGAAGCACCTAATTTTCCTAAATCTAAAATCGAGGATCATACACATACTCACTGGTGGATTGATGTGAGAACGGATTCCGATATCGCTTACGAAAAAGTAATTACTCTTAAACCAGGTTACTGTCTTTATGGTAAAGAAACAATTACAGATTTTCAGAATATTTTAAAGGAAAATCATGTTGATGGAGACGTAAAATAACGTATGATGAGTTGTCATGTTCAGTACAACTTGAACTCTCAGAACGAACGGAAGAGGGTTTAAACGAGCCGGTAGGGGTGTTGCTAAGTTTCTGTGGACTTAAGACAATCAAACAAACATTAAAGGTGCCCTACCCCATAGGCTTAAATATTGGGCTATATTCAATTTTTATTTATTCTGATCTTGTTGAGGCAGTTCAGATTGTCGGATCGGCTATCGCCCCTTGTTGCGGTCAATTCATGTTAGGGGGAAAGATAATGAGGTAATCACTGAATCTTATTCAAAACCTTTACTACAGACCATTAGTGAGAAATTCCTTCCATCAAATCGAAATAGATTTACGCAATGGTATGGGGTATAATATACATTTTTCCCCAAACGGTCGTGTTTCAGTTACTTTACATTTAAAAAGATTAGAAAAATGATAAAATATGAATACAGGACAAAAATTAATTGGCCTTATTTTTCTCCCTCTCTCCCATTTATCAAGGCGTTAAGTTAAAAATATTTTAAAATAGTTTGCACATATAAATATTTAAAAATAGGGCTACCCACAATAAAACGATCACTTCATGTGTGGTTCTGGAAGGTGACAGTTGACATTTTATTCTCTAAAAGTAAACCTAAAAAAATGAAGATCCCTCCCCGAACTACCTTAGCTCATTACTATTCCCATTTTTGCCGGTGGAGTCTTTTCTGGTGCACGTTTTCAGTGTGGATTTGGTATTATAGATAATTTTCGGCGTTGTGTTGTGCCTTTTGTAATGCTTAATGTAATGAATCTTGCTACAGGCATAGTTCGGTATCTGCTAAGGAAAGGGAATGAATTTTTATCGGACATTAATTCTGGAATAGGGGTGAAAGAATCGGCTAAAACTCGTTTTGGTCAAATTAAATCTGATGTTTTAATTATTGTCTTGGGACGCCCTCAAACGGGCACGGGTAGGATAAGAAAACGTGTATATGCTCCTTTCCCACACGTCCTATCTCAGAAAGGCAGAAAGCAAAAGAGAGGCAAGAAGCGTAAAACATCTGCTCCTTCCACGAAACAAAGTAAAAAAGATCTTAAAACGGACATATTTGACTAAAAAAAACAATAATGGCTCTTATACATCATCTCAGCCCTGAGTGCGGAACCGGAAATCTCGATTTGTTTGACATTGTGCCGACTGCAATTGACTACACGTTGAAGATTTTTCTATAAATTCTATAACAGGTGATGCACCGATAGAATTTCTTATAAACACAGGATCTTCGCACTATTTTCTCGATTTAGACGAGACATTATTAAAAGTACAAATTAAACTAATGAGCGATGGTACTACAGCATTAGAAACAACAGACAAGATTGGTCCAATTAATAACACTTTACACAGTCTTTTTCAGCAAATAGATGTAACTTTAAACGAAACAATGGTCAGTGCTTCGGACTCGTGCTATCCATTTCGGGCATATATAGAAGACTTGCTAAGTTTCTCAAAAGAACCTAAAGAAACACAACTCGTCGTCAAGGATTTTATAAAGACGAAAGTTCAAAATTTGACGATTCAGATCCGAGCGCAACCAATTGTAATAATGGACTGATTAAGGTTGAGGAAAAGTTTTAAGTGGAAAAACGTGGGAACTTATGTCAAAACTCCATTTAGATTGGCTTCAGCAAGGACGTCTTTGTTAAATGGTGTTGATGTTTGTTTACGTCTAATTTGTTCCAATAATAAATTCGTGTTAATGTGTGGAGATAATTCGAAGACTCCAGAATTGGAAATAGTAAAAGCTGTGCTTTATGTTTAAAAAGTGAAAGAAAGCCCTAATATTTTGTTAAGCCAAGTGTTAGAAAGAGCATCCGCAAAGTATATCTAGAGAAAAGTGGAACTTAAAGTGTTTACAGTTCCTAGAGGTGCGCGTGACGGCAGTATCTATTCAGCTATCGTTGGACAAATTCCAACAATTCTAGGAATAGCTTTAGTAAAAAACAGGGCATTTAGTGGAGACTTCAAAGCCAACCCTTTAAATTTTCAATACTTCGATTTGGAACATGTAGCAGTGAGCGTCGATGGTCGACTAATCCCTACACATCCATTTACCCCGCACTTTTCCAATGACTTATATGTATGTGATTACTTGTCTCTATTCACTGTCACAGGGAGACATCAAAAGGACGCCGGTCTAGACCTGACCTATGAAGAATATGGGTCAGGGTATGTCCTTCATTATTTTGATCTCACCCCTGATCAATGTTCTACAGCAAGCCACCTAAGTCTCACCAAACAAGGCAGTGTTCGTGTTGAACTCAAATTTTCTAAAGCGCTTCCAAGCTCCATAAACGTTATTTTATACTGTGTATATCAAACTGTAGCAGAGATCGACAGGAATCGCTCTGTTGTTATGGATTTGTAGACTACAGCATGGATACACGCCAAATTCAAAGATTGGCCTCTTCGGAAAAAAAAACGGCAATCATGTTTGCCGGTGGTTTCCCCTGCGAACCTTATCAACAAAGACAAACACGATTTTGAAGGAAATCACTGGGTGAGTGCATCTGTAAACCCATACACTTCGAACTGTATGCATTTGACTCATATGGAAGTAAACCCCAAAACAAATACATTTCCGACTTTTTATCAAATAATGGTAAAAACTGTGAATATAACACGTCAAATCTTCAAGCCCCCTGCAGTAATGTGTGTGGAGCCTATTCTTTATTTTTCTGTTACCACGTTGCACGCAGACAGTCTTTGAACACTATTGTTAAAAACTTTGATCAACGAACAAAGACTAGGAATGACAAAAAAGTGACAGCATTTGTGAAAAACATTTTTAAGCACACATTTGCTAACTTGAGAACTGATTCTCAATGTTACAATCAAATATTTTTACCATTATGTGCTTATCATGTATAAATAGTTATATGTGTAATATTTAGATGCATACAATAAATAAAAAAAGAAAAACATTTAAACGTTTTTATTTTTTCATAACATTCTACTGACTACTTACGTTTCTTTTTTGGCAACAAAGTAACGAATTCAGAAACACATTTCATTCAACACGAATATTAAAAATAGTAAAAAATTGTTATATTCCATTAAACTGCTAAATTATATCAAGTGCCATTAAACGGGAATATAAAATATAGTAAAAAAAATGTTATATTCCATTAAATTGGTAGATTACATCAAGTGCCATTAAACGAGAATACCAGTATAAGAGATAGTAAAAAAAATGTTATATTCTATTAAACTGCTAGGTTATATTATATCAAGTGTCATTAAACGCGGATAATGAAAATAGTAAAAAAAAATGCGTGATGTTCCTTTAAGCTCATAGATTATATCACGAAAAGGAGTATTTTTCTACTTACAAGTGTGGTGTAGACGCGGTTATTATCCTGGTTACATTGCACTACATAACACTTTTCACACATACAAAACATGCACAAAAAATGTACTTGTATTGTCACTACTGCTTGAAAATTTGGTACTCTTCAATGCATGCTTCCACAGGTTTGTTGATTTGGTACGTTTGTTTACACAGTTCAAACCAGGTGTCTAAATCCAGATGAATTCCCTTAACAGGTATAAGCATGTCTGAAGATCCTGTTGGTTGGAATTGCAGTAAACTGACCAGAACTTCGTTGTTTTCACTGTAGTAACGTGAACTGCATACACGTTTATTGCTACTCAATTCATGATGGTACTGATAGATGTCGAGACTTACATTTTCAAGATAGCTCGTTGGGTTTACCAATTCTGCTTCAATATTGAGATTCGGTATGGGTGGTCTTTTATTTAATTCATGGTCTATCGCGTCCATGATCAACGCTCACATTCTGGGATTGCACAACTTTTCCACTCTAAAAGTGACATATTTAATCCTGTACGTGGTAGCAGCCACTGCAAATCGAATTGACTAAAAGTGTAAGCTCGCACGCACACATAAACAGTTCCTTTATAGATTTTCACTTGTACGAAAATGCCAGGATTACCGATGGTTATAAATTCATCAGGGTCCGGTTTATAGAAATGGGCAGAAGTCATTATGAATACTTCATTGGGACGTTTCTTGATGGCGACGATACTGGGTGCATCTCCAGGTGTAAAGTAAGGCCGTTTTACACCTTTCTTTTTTTGGGTAAAAAAAAAATGTTACCAACCAGCTGTAGGGTTGGTAACATTATGTAACATACCCCGTGTAGGGGTGGTAACAGGGCAGGACGGATCAACCTTGTGAACTTGACTTACTTCTCCCTCCTCCTCATTTTCATGGGTTTCGCCATCTTCTGTGTTGATTGATCTGAGAAATTGTGAAGCTGGAAGTCTCACACTGTTGATTAAAACATCTTTATATACTCGTTGTTTCAACAAAACAGGTATCTCCTTTCTTGCTTTAGGAGAATCAGGTTAGTGGATGCGTGAAATAGAAGTATCCAAAAGATGTCTGACTTTTGAACGGATGGTTTTGTTTAAAAGGTCCTTTGTTGGGTTGTAGCGTTTTGTTATTTCAGAGTCCAGAATTGAAGATTGAGGGCTTGTAACAATTTCAACTTCTTGTATTTCGTCTTCATCTTCAGAAAACAGAGGTTGTGAATGCACTTGTGTATCATCCATTCTGGCTGCAGTTTGGTTTTAAGGTTAAGAGAGAAAATAAGACAGGTCTTGAATCTGTATGTGCCGGCATTCAGAATGACGACAGTGTTGGTTTCTAAACAGAGACCCTAATCTGAAGCTTACTGTCATTGGTTGTAACTAATTAGTGAAGACGACAGACATTGACCTACCTTAATTACTAAAGTGGTAGTGAGGACGACACACATTGGCTTAGCTTAATTACTGAATTGAAGACCTGTCGTTGGCTGTCTTCATAACGGTTCTACACTTTTAAGTTGTGGAAACAGTGTGAAGCTTTTTCTTTCATTTCTGCAATTTTTTCCCCATTTCGTGGAAAAAACTTTTTTGTTGTACACTGTCCAAGGTAATGATGAGTTTTCGAATGAAGATGGGCGATTTCTAGGGTTATCTGCACCAAATGGTTCATTTCGACGAATAGAATGTGAAACTGACTTTGGATAAAACTTCACTTCATAGCCGTTCTCTAATTTAACTATGAACGGGTTGCCATCAAAACCAGCGCGATCCTGAGTCAGAAACATGCAGGTACCCATTGCAGTAGTAAATCCTGTTCTTTTCGAAGTTTATCTCGTAAATAAAAATACAACAGCTCTAAGGGAGACTAACAGCCAGAATAACGTTAACTTGCCAGCATGAGGCAAAGGCAAAACGTCTACAATAATTCTGATTGGTTCAATTAACTTGGCGTCCTTTTCAGGTCTTTTGATTGGGAGACACATTAAAACTAGACTGGAGAACGACACGAGGTTTTTTTGTATTTTTCCGTTATATTAGTTAATCTTTTTGAATGCTAAATTAATAGTAGGTTCACTATGGTGCACTGTTGCAAAACACCTACTGCGTAACAAGCATTAGTAGGTGGGCCGGACAACAACATGGCACCATTTTGTAAATGTAGTGTCAAAGATTGCTGGCTCACGAATCCCTTGTTTCTAAAGGTGAAATCACGTACTGCTCCAAATGAGAGATATGTTGTGCCGGAATCTTGTGCCACTATTTCTTCATTGTCTGAATAAAAACCCATGCAGTCTGTACCATCTTTAAATCGGTTAATCAGCATAAAATTATAATCTTTCTGCACCAATTTGTTGACATAATCTCTCAATGCTGTTAAAACGGGCGCCCATGGTTTGATTTTCGTGTTAAATCCTGAATATCTGAACTTGCTGCCGTCCCCATAGCAGCTGTGTTGCCTCTTAACAAGTGTTGAAAAATACAATTTCTTGATTTTGAAGGTATTCAATTTCTTTTTCGAGGGCAAAAGTTACCATGCACGTCACAGATTCTATAAATATTGGGTTGTAAAGCCTTACGTTTAAAGATGGTAAGTGACCACAGTAATCTGCTTGTATTATTCATGTAGAAATTTCGCAACGCTTTATTTTGTGTATAATTAATTCTAAATCAGCATCGGGAGACTTAGAATTGTCTTTTTCGGGCGAGAGGTGTTTTTCCGCCATGATTTGTGCTTAAAAACTTGACTCAAAATGATGCCATTTTTCACTAAAGCTCAATGGGGATATATTCAAAGATTCGAAAATTGACGGTTAACCAGATTGTTACTCCGACCATTGAGTCGTGTGGGGTTGTATTCAAAGATTCGAAAATTGACGGTTAACCACATTGTTACTCCGACCGTTGAGTCGTGTGGGGTTGTACAGACACTTAAAGTCTATTAATCAAATTAAGGCTAGTCTCTGGAGAGGGAAGTCCGTTAAATCACCTTGAGGGTGCGTTAGAGTAATTGCATATACAGATGTGTGGGAGGGGAGATTTTGCGCCTGTGTACTGGAGTCTAAAAAGTAACGATCGATATTTGACAGCAGAAGAGCGCCAGTTTCAAAAAATGGGTCCTACAGGCAGAAACAACATCCCTAGCTGCGAGAATTTTGATGTCGTGGATGACGATGCGACGGAGTGTTGGCCAAGCGATGGAGAAGACGGGCTTGATGCCTCGGACGAGCAAGTGGATGATGCCATTTCAGATCACGTGGGAAATATTATTGAAGAAGAAGAAGAAGATTATGACCTGCCATATCTATTGGATGGACATGACGGGTACATGCAAATTCAAAACCTCGTAAGAAATATTCAACACAATATCGATAATATTTCTGAAGAGGGTGACCATGATGATGATGATTCGGGCGAATCTACGCCACCTTCCCGCTCCCTATTGGAAGAATGTTGAAAAATGGACGTAAAATAGACAGTACGAAAAAAACGGCCTTTATCAAGGCCACCATATTTTACCAAAAGAGACGAAACGCACTGTTTTTTATTATTTTTTTTTAGTTTTATTGACACGATGCTATGTGTTGTAATAAAGAATATTTTAGAGGGGAAATAATGTGATGCGCAGGTTCAGGGAGAATAGGGTGTGGGTGTGCGGTAGCGCGCCGTTGAATTTGGCTGAGGCAAAGAGGTGAAAAGACGGCAGAGAGTTATAGCCTACACATCATGCTTGGTGTTGATAGTGGGTAGCGGGGAGGAAAGAAAGAAGTAAGGACAGGCCCGCGTTCGATAGAGCAGCCAGGTCGCGGTGACTGCAGAGTCGGCAACGAGAGAAAGAGGGAAAACGATGACGGGGACGGACTGGCCAACGCCGCCGCTATGAATACGGACTGCCAGCGTGACCGGCCGGGTGACCAGGCAGCCGATAATAACGCAGGATGGTGTAGGGGAGAGTAAAAAAAAGGGTTAATATTTAAATAAAAAAAGGTTAAAAACGCGATATTTGAGAAAAAGCTAATTTTAAAATTAAAGGGGTAACCAAAAGGATATGAAAGGGTTACAGGGAGTGTATAAAGGGTTAAACCTAAGAGTACCATCAGTGTACCCCCTCCTCCCCCTCCTCCACAGTGCTTCATTGGCTTAAGGGGGCTTAATTGACAAACAGCCATTTTCGTGCCCATCACTACCATTGAGGCCGTAGCCCATTGCCACGCGCCCCAAACACAAGGTAAATACATTAAACTAGATACTATATACTACAAACCACAACCAAACCACTGCAAACGACAAACTACTAAAGTACTCACAACACCACCACCTATTGCACCAACAATGAATTCAGACAATAAGATACTGAAACTATAAGTGTGTAACACTTAAGCATGTTATAATTAACTGTTGGATGACAATACAAACAATGGTTACAACCATAATTTTGCACTTACGAGCCACTTCAGGGCCACGTGCTTCTAGCTGCAACCCCCATTTTAGAAAAAGGCACTTCCCCATGACGTTTTACCTGTCTGCCGAAATTTAGATCTGATAACTTTCCCTAATCAGCTGTAGATGTGTAGTTATACCCTATGAGAATTAACATGGGAGCCTGTGGACTAGTTACTAGTTACTAGTAGTCACTAGTCATCAGTAACACAAATTCAACGTTATTGAGGACACTTTTTCTCCATAAAGAACACGTTCCCACATTTTCGTGTTGACGTTTTCTTTGTTACTGGACCCAAAACACCTGATTCAAACGATTTGCAAAGATTTCTACCGCATGGGGAATTTACACCAGTATGCTGAAATCAGGTATAAGTTGGTTTCAGTTAAAAGACACAGTCTGCTAGTGCAGCCGCCACTTTTTCATCAGCAATCATTTTTTAACAATCGGATGATAAGGATTATCACCCTGTCTTGATAAGGATTCAAACCGACTTACGTTGCCTTTTGACTTAAATGTCAGACTGCTTGAGCGAAGAATTGAACCCACGACCTTTGAAATCAAAGGCAGAGGTCCGACCGATGTTCCATACTGTTCCATAATGTCAGTATGGCTCAGCGGTCGGACCTCACTCTATGATGTCAAAGGTCGTGGGTTCGATTCCCCACTCAGGCAGTCTGACATGTAAGTCCAAAAAGCAACGTAAATAGGTTTGCATCCGTATTTATTTAACCTATTTTATGCCACTGGCTTCCCGTCCTGAATAACCTGCAGTGAATCGCATCTGCCTTAATCTTATCAGATCCGACTGTAGCTTGCATCGTGCTCAATCCCATGTTGTGGGTACTTCAATGAGAGGGAAAATGGCCGCCCCGCATCCCAAACCGGTACTGAAAGCATGGCTACAGGCACCCGATGCTGAGTGTCTCCTCCATCCCGTAAGCTCACTGCTGTCACCACGCTCCTCTCTTTCGTCCTACTAGTCTAGCAGATAAGGCCAACGATCGTGCACTTCCGGAAAAAAGCATGAAATTTTAATAACTTATTTTATAGATCAAGAATAACATTTTTGGATATGGTGCACACTGACGGCACTTCCGGTGTAGCGTCATGACGTCATCAAAGATGGCCGCTACATGATTTAACCCTAAAATGTGTATCTCGATAACCAATTGACCGCTTTTAATTTTTTATAGCTCGTTGGAAAAATAAAATTATAACTATTTGAACCTTAAGCTGTAGATTTTTTTCCCCCTTGAACACTATGTGTATTGTATTCAAAACATCACGTTCACATCGAAATGTATGATGCCTAACTGGAAAACTGCACGTCCTCTTTTAAAATAATACATCAATGGAATTAACAAAATTTTTTAAACTCAACTGTTTGTCGATTAGAATGTCACGTCAGGTTGTCGCTGCTAGTCAAATCCCGTACCAGAACCTGACGACAATCCTAATCAATCCTAATCGAAATTATTTAATTTACATATGGAGCGTCCTATTCCCATTTAAAGGTGAAAAGGTAATGACGTATCCGTGAAAGTGTATAGTGATTTTCGAATTTGAAGTGTTCTTGCAAACCCTGTAATAGCCCAAAATAGAGATGATTAAGATTTTCTGAAAGGTGGGGATCTATTATTTCCATTAATCCTAACCGAAGTTTCTTAGCTTAAATACAAAAACAAATATGAGCATTACGATGGTACTCTGAAAGTGAAACTAGCCACTACACCAATTACAGCTACACTTTAAACGGGCGTGGGACGGTCCCTATCTAAGCTAAAGAATTTCGGTTAAGATTGTTGGAACGAATAGATCCCCATCTTTCAGAATCACGTAAAATTTCCATTTTATGAGTTGTATACCTTAACCTGTCGAAGCTCTGTTAATGTGTCGTAGGATCTTATTTGTGGCTCACAAAATTATCTTCTCAACAAGCCAAAAAAAAATCGAAATTGGTCTGCTGGTTACCGAGATACAGCTGTTTACATCAAACGCTATAGTGAATCTGTAGCGACCATCTTTGATGACGTAATGAGGGCAAACCGGAAGTCATACATGTGGGCACCATATCCAAAAATGTTCTATTTGCCACAGTAAAGATATTCTGGAAGAGTCACGCTTTTTTCCAGAAGTGCACAATTCGCCTAAAATTTGGCTCTTAGCCACTTAGCTATACGACGTTTGGTTTATTGAAGCCAATGGACACAACCATCTCCGGCTGGCTGGATCGGTTTTTATCGAACTGCATTGAATTATTAAAAATACAAACAGATAGCCATCAAGTGCTGGTGAAATACGAAATCACGACGTTTCGGTTCCTAGGTCGGAACCGTTTTCAAATGAAGGGTTTAAAACATGTCAAACAACTTAAAAATTATAAACCAATAAAATCACAGCAGAGCTGAGTCATGCGTATAAAACTTACAAGTCATAAGGATGTAAGGTTCCATGCTAAAAATTAAAACCAAAATAAAATAAAAGTCAGCACAATTCGAAAGAATGTTCCAACAGTAAACACTTAACTCACCCAAGTCTACAGATCGAATTTTGAGAGAACTCGGTCGGCTATGCATTAAATAGTGGGTCCCTGGATTTTGTTTGGTGGAAATGTGTTGATGCCAGCGTCATTGCATAACTTAGATGATTGGTTGTAGGTATTAAGTGATAATGAACAGGTGGTTTGGTTAAATGAATACAAAGTGTTTCTAAGTTTTCGCGTGTTTTGGTGTTATGAATTCGAAATAAAATTTTTGTTACGAAATTTCGGGTTTATGCCCTTTTTTTTGAAAGTGTTATACTAGTGAATTTTGTTGTTTCTTTAATTTAAAGTTTGATTTGTGGGAACTAAGACGTTTAAAAATTTTCTGTTTACTTTGGCTTACATAGGTGGCTGTGCATCCAGAATGGGCACAAGGTATGCTATAAATGGTGTCTTTTGTAAATCTGGCTAGAATATACAAAAGACACCATTTATAGCATACCTAAATACCGTCTGGTCGTGTCAGTCTGGCTCAGCGGTAGGACCTCGGCCTTTGGTTCCGAAGGTCCTGGGTTCGATTCCCTGCTCAGGCAGTCTGACATATAAGTCCAAAATAAAATCTGTTTGCATCTGTATTTAGTTATTTCTTGTGAGCCTTTGGCTTTCCCGTCTTTTATAGCATACCTTGTATGCTGTATTCTGGATGCACAGCCACCTATGTAGGCCAAAGTAAACAGGAAATTTGTAAACGTCTTATTTACCACAAATCAAACTTTAAATTAAAGAAACAAGAAAACTCACAGGTTCAAGACTTTCAAAAAACAGGGCATAACCCGAAATTTCGCAAACAAAAATTTTATTTCAAATTCATAACAAATTCATTTCAAATTCAGTCGCGAAAACCTAGAAACACTTTGTACTCATTTAACCAAACCACCTGTTCATAATCACTACAGCCAATCACCTACAAGACTACATTAAGTTATGCAATGATGCTAACATCAACACATTTCCACCAATCAAAATCCAGGGACCCACTATTTAATGCATAGCCGACCGGATTATATCATCATTCGACCTGCAGACTTGGGTGAGTTAGGGGTTGACTGTTGGCACATTCTTCCGAATTGTGCTGACTTTTATTTTATTTTATTTTTTTATTTTTTGCATGGAACCTTACATCCTTATGACTTATAAGTTTATAACCACGACCCAGCTCTGCTGTTATTTTATTAATTTTCAATTTTTAAGTTGTTTGACATGTTTTAAACCCTTCACTTGAAAACGGTTCCGACCTAAGAGCCGAAACGTCGTGATTTCGTATTTCACCAGCACTTGATGGCTACTCTGTTTTTACTTTTAATAACAAAAGTGCTTTTTAACTTTCTGCTTTTTGAATTATTAACTCACTGAAATACACTTCTAGTCTAAAAACCGTTTAAATTCATGAGAAATAAATAAATAAATATTTTTTTTGCTGAATTTGGAAAACGGAGAATCTTGCATGTCTCTCTGGGGTATTCTTTTATTTCTCCGGAATTCACCGCAATTGATTTGGGGCGGTTCTATGATCTGCTGTCTTTAACATTCTGCTCCCTCCCCCTCTGCAACTCGGTGAAAACAACCCAAGCCTCGCCACCTGAACTGGCTTCAAGCAAGTAAATTTGGAAAGCAAGAAAATTTGGAAATTCATCGATTTGCTGCCTCACTTTCTTGCGAAAGACTTCTTCAGATACTGCCATTCACCACCATGCTTGGATTCGATGACTGAACAGACAGACGCCGTTTAAAAGGAGCAAGCCATCGTGACATTGTTTCCCCGAGTCGTCTCTCTGGTCGTCGATGCAGGCTCCTTCCCGTTGTTCGTGGCTCAATCCGCATTCCAGGGAATTTCCATTAGCACTGTGTTGTACAATGGCTTTGGTTGGTTAGTTTGTATGTAGCTTTAGTTTAGGTTAGGGTGAGTGTATTGCTTGAAGGCTTTAAAGCTCATTCAATTCGATTCAATTCCATATTTCGACCAGCGAGCAGAATAATTTTAGCTGCCTCAACTGGGCGTTGCTGTTCGTCATCGTTGGCAAACCCGCCGTCGTCTTTCGACCGAGGAGAGGGCTCGTTTTCGGCCATGGTCCATTGCTGTGGCCAAGACATCACGGAATCTGCATGTCTGTTTCGTTGCCCCCACGGCTCCATTACCACCGGCCTCCAACCCGTCTGCTCCAGCACAAAAAGATGCCACCTACCTCTGCCACAGGTTGATGCAAGCTTCTTTCGTCACAACAACAACAACAATCGGTCGCTTACACTCGCATCACATTGCGGACTTGGTCGTTTCGTCAAAAATTGTTTCTTTTGCCTAGGAAAACATACACAACCGAACCCGCCCTACATCCCCTCTTGAATCAGCACCTGACAATAATGTAGAGGGAGAATAATGACCTGCCTTTCGCATGAAAATGCTTTTACAGAGCAGGACTGCATCCGCACATGCGCAGTTTGGTTACAGCTGGTGGCTACAAGAAATCGAAAAACCTAGCCTACAAGGAAATGCAGCATTGCAAGGAACGAATGCAAAAATTCACAGGTTATGTGTATTTCCTTAGGCAAAAGAAACAAATTTCAGCCAGGCCGAGCTGAGGGGCCGGCAAAATTTTGTTTTTGATTTATGTTTTCGTGCACGTGAGAATGGTGTAGATTTGAGACGCCGAAAAGTGTTTTTTTGTTTGTTTTTCTCTTTGCTTGTTCCTTTGTATTCTCAGGCTGTTTTGAATGTTGACGAATATTGGTATATTCATTTCTACTTACATCTTCGCTATTCAGTAATAATTCGAGTGCAAATATACTTTGTTAATGACTACCAATAAGCATTTATTGAACGGAATATGTAAAACAACACAAGATTTAAGACTCAGCAACCAGTTTTAACACGCACCATGTTTCGCTCAATCTATTTATTGCTAGTTATGTTGGTATTAAAATAGTTGACGTTGTCACAACAGTTAGACCAAATTCAATGTTTTAACGTATTTGTAGTTTCTTTTACGTTGCCATTATGTTCCAGGTTAATTCAAAGAAATCACGTCTCTTTTGTAGATAAACTCAGCCCAATGTTTGGTCAAACTCTGTAATTGTTTAACCACAGTCAGAACTCAGTAAGACGGAGAGCACGGATAATATTACAGGTAAATCCAAGCTCTTAGGATGGCCCCCAAAAAGGATTATTTAATCATTCGTTTGCGCAGATTCGTGAGAACCATTCTTGCCGAAGAGAAAAACTCGCCTACTTCGCCGATGTTTGAATTTTTGCTCAGTAAAGACAACCACTATTTTGCAAAGGTGATATGGGGATTTGTGTTTGTTGTATCATTGAATTTGCTTGCTTATCAGACATATGATCGAATACAGTACTACTACACATATCCAGTGACAGTCGACGTGTTTATTAATCGGAAATTCTACATGAAATTGCCAGAAATTACGATACTCTACGAGGGTGATGCCTTGACAAACCTCTCAACCAAACGTGGTTGGGGTCAGTTCTGTCCTTTCATTGCGAACTTTTTTGGCGAAGGCCAAAACATTACTATGCAGGAACTATGGAATTCTGTAAACACATCTTCATTTATTTTATCAGCGAAGGCTTTTAACGTAAGTACACAATTTAAAATAATCATAAAGATTAAAATATTACTAGAGAAAATTGTAGACAGTATGGCTTGGTGATCGTTGAAATGATGTATTACTTTACAGTCGTGCATTGCACATTCCGTACTTAGAAACGAGTAGGTCAGTAGAAAAAATCTCAAGGGTAGGGTGATTTCTTAATAATGCGTTTGTTTTCATCATCATAACAGGAGCTTGTGTCCATCCACGCTGTAACTACTGCTTCATATTCCATCCCTTGTCACAAGGTTGTCTGGGAAAGAAAATGGGGTTTGTTTTCCTGTCTCTAGGGAAGTTGATTCAACATCTCCGGAATCTTATTTTGCCAAAGAAGCACTAAAATGCATCAACTTTCCGACACGGCTATGAACTGGCCTTGAGTCAAGAGACGAGACGTACTATTTCTACGCCACTCGGCCATCTCCTTCCCTGCTTCACTGATGTAGAACGCTGTTGCACGCGGAGTTGCCGCATGCCTAGGCTAATCGTAGCACATGTGGTATTTTATGCATCTGTCTCTTAGGTTAAAGTCTAATTGATGTATTTTCAACATGCTTTTTCCCCAAAAACTGTTACATCCAGTCGTTCCATATTTGGTAGCCACGTATAAGGAGAAATGAAACATGCAGTAATATTATCAAGGGACTAATTTGAGTACTCCTTTAAGTCGATTCTGTCTTAAAGCAGGGATGAAATGACTTTAATTTGCACAGCCTAAATTGGATAATAAGCCTACGGCCCAGTAACTCATGGAAAATTAATTTAATTTAATTTAATTTAATTTAATTTAATTTAATTTAATTTAAATTAATCAGGAGATTATAAATGCCTACAGTTTGCAAATTTTAACTTTCGATCTGCATTACACTACTTGTCATAAGATAGTCTGGGAGAGAAGTGGGGGTTTTCGCTTCCTGGTTACAAGCAAGTTGATTCAACATCATCAAATTCTTATATTACATAAACAGTCCTAAGAGAGAGCAACTTTGAAGCATGCTCGAGAAATTTCGTGGAGTCGGGAGGCGAGACACTCAATTTACCACAGTGAGGCTTGGCTTAGCAAATAAACTTCGTAGCATCAAGATCGTTTGCACGGTAACCCCGGTGAATTGACACATGCCTGGACTAATCTGAGCAAAAGTGATATCTTTACATATATTTATTAGGTAAAGGTCTGCAAATCGTAATTTTTAAAGTGCATTTCCGAAAAAATGTTTTTACTTTTACGGACAACATTTGTCAGAAATTAGCTTTTAAAATATCCAAGGATTGATCGTTTTTTTTATAACTTGTGAGACGGATGACATGGGGTGGAGATTCAGTACAAATGGTTGGAAGACGGGATAGATATATTAGTAACTCCTTCTTGAGGGACAGTTGTTTTAATGCACAATTTTTACAATGCATAATTTATTACTTTAAATTTTTGAAATAGCTGCAAAGTCCGACAGAAAGCCAGTCAGTGGCGTATCTAAGTACTCACATCTCAAACCTGTGCACGGCCAGCTGGACGTCACTTAGCATTTAATTATGCAGATGATACATCATCAATAAAGATACAAACTTTTTTACTATGGTGTGGTCAAATCACTGTGTTTTGAGTATAGCAGACAATTGACAATAACTACTAGACTTACATTCCCAGTCCACAAAAGGGAAATCTGCTGGCGTCTAATACCTCCATTGAAAATGTATAAAATGTTGCATTTACGAAACTTTCGTAATATATCATTAATTTTGATAAGAGTTTGCATGTATTAGAAGACATTTGTTTCGCCGTAGTGTTTGTTGCTCTTAGGTATTTTTTTTTTTAATTTTGTCATTTCACGTAATGTGTCGTCCTTCTTCAATTTGCATAATGTGCTTTCTGAACAGTGACTTCTTCGCATTTGTCATTCTATGATGCCTACGTCTTTGATGGCTTTTAATGGAAAACGTTGTGAATTCGAATGACAGCAAAGATTAATAATGTTTAAGAATGCCCCTAGAAAATATTCGGTGTTCAACTTTAGTCACTGCGGACCATTTTACAGGAAATTCAGAAGTAACGTATTCCTGCAAACAGTTATGCACTAACGTGTGTGGGCAGGCAGTTAGAATGTTGTAGGTGCACCTCATTTCGGGGGGGGGGGGCGGATTTAGTGTAATGCTTAATTTGAGGAATGAAATTTCATGTATAGTTTGTATATGTTATTTCAGTTGGAGTTTCAGTGAAGTGTGGTGATATGACATTGCCAACACTTTCACAAGGAAGAATTTCTTGATAAAACCATGCGAGAATTAATTTTATTCTTTTTAATGTTAACCTAAGTTCATTGTTCAAAAAAATTGAAACCCGTGCTCGTTTATTAAGCAACAAAGATAAAAACAAATTATTTCTCTCATGGTTTTACAGTTCTCGCAATTCTACATTTCAAAATCTAGACAAGAAAATACTTTAATGCTTACTACTTCCCCCTTCCCCAAAAAATACCACAGCTTGCGACTGTAAATCACAAATCTTACGTTATCTGGCGATGCCACACCGAAAACACCAACACCACACTGATAACGAAAAAAACAAACTGATAACGTATAAGAAATATATACGAAATTTCATAGGTTAAAATTAATCACTTTGCTATTTCCTTCCTCCCTTTGCTATTTTCTTCCTCCCACCCGAAAATGATACCCACAACGTCCTTAACTGCCCACATAGTTCACAACAATACATTACCACTGAATTGTCTGTATAATGTCCAAAGTGAGTAAAGATGAAAACCGAACCTTTTCCTGGGCACTATTGTTCAGTTTTCCAACAGAGAATGACTTAAACGTGAGGAACCCAACTCAGAAAGCACATTATGCAAATTAAAGAAAAAACGACACATTACGTAAAATGAGAGATTTAACAAAAATAAATAAAAGCACTTTTCAGGTTAACCTAGGGTGAACAACGCATTTTTTTCATGATGCGTAATGTGCAACAAGAAAATAGACATCATTCCACTGACTTTAAAAAAAACGCGTTTCTCCTAAACTTTTTATTTTTTTAAAACTCTCCCTCTAGACTCACCCCCTCTCGCTCGTATGGGGTATCGGCCGCAAACCTTACTGTGTCAAAACAAAATTATTGAAACGTGATGACACAAAATTTGTATAAACAACAGTACTTGCAATCTATTTGCGAAGAAAATTTGGGGTAACTTTCCATTTACCCCAAATTTTGTTTTTATTTCGAAAGTTAGGGACCGTGCGTATATTAGTTATGTACTACCCTTAGAGAACTGTATGGGAATAATGAGCCAATGGGTGATATCCCTTGAATGGCCAATCCGATCGAGCTACATCGCCATGGCCATGTGCGAGATATCCCCCATTGGGTGATAAATCCCTTACAGTTTACCATGGATACTATAACTTTTATTTACATGAAAAACTAATAAAAAAGGCTAACAAATAACCAACTACACATCCTTGAACGTTTGGTTACATGAGTTGTAAACATAAAGTGTAAGCTGTTTTTCTCACTGGTTCAATAAATAATAGACCAAGTTCCGTGTGGACTACAGAAAGGCCGTCGAAAGGGTGATCTAGGGTCCGTATCCATCCGTTCCTCCTTCATCCACTGATGGACTTAATATTTTTAAATATGCAAATATTGGTGCTGACCTGGCCAATCAGGCTTTGGTACTGGGGTAAAAAGCTCCAGTTGCTTCTGTGGCGTGACAAATGTGACATGGCTAGAATAAAGACCTAAAACCTGGAGACTAGAGTAGAGTGATGGGCCACACATATCAGCGGTGTCGTGGTATCAACATTAAGCATGAGTTTCATTGTTCACGTATTCTGTTAGGGAGTTTTGGCAGTTCTGAATAAGGGGGTTGTAGAATGTTTATCGTTGTCCTGTACGTAGTGCAGCCATCACACAGTGCAAAAGCGGAAAGCTAAAAAGCACTTTAGTAAGTAAATATATATATATATAGAGAGAGAGTAGCCATCAAGTGCAGGTGAAGCCGAAATCACCTCACATTTGCCATTCCCTAACTGCAACATCAGCCAAATTACACGGTTTGGATTATTATATGTCCATGCTTCGTATGCTTTAGTTTCTTCAATCCCATTTTTGCACTCACTGGCTAACAAACGCAGATTTTCGTTTGCTTTGCTCACTCAACCATAGCATAGCGTTTTTCCCCTCTTCAGTTGCTCTTCCCAAGGTTACAGTAAAGTTAAACAATGAAGCTGGAATTGCTCGTTCATCAATCATAATTCATATCATCATGTACTTGGCAGAGACACATAGCAATCTTGGCGCATTACCAAGACCTACTTCTTTAAAAAAATACTTTTTTTTCTGACTTGATTGGGCCCTGTGCTCACGATCTGAATTTCGTTTCATACTCTTCTTGTAATGAAAGACTGTCGGTCTCTTAGTGAGATTCGTTGTTTTTATGAGCTGATTAAGTCGGTTGAGCTTATGGGGCCTCGGCCTCCTTCCACAATGTATTCTTGCAATTAAGTGCTGAAACGATGCCTGTATAACATTTAAGCTTATTATAAAATAGACTGTTGAATGGCAATACAAATAAAGGTTACATAAATAATTTTGCATTTGCGCGTCACTTCAGGGCCAAATGCTTGTAGCTGCCACCTCCAGTTTAGAAAAAGGCACTTCCCCATCGATCCTTTACCTGTCTGTCAATATTTAGATTTGGCAACTTTCCCTCGCAAGCTGAACAGGTATCTTTATATCTTTTGGGAATTAACATGGGAGCCTGCAGATTAGTTACCAGCTACTAGTAAAACCACAGGAGTAGAGTACAGTTGGGATTTGCAACTAACGCGCAAAGCAAATTTCATCTCCCTACACACACAAGTTGACGGAAGCATTATTCTCGTGGTTGCGTTCAACAGCAACAGTGAGAGACACAGAATTGTATGCATTCAATTTATGATAAATAGCTACAAGATTTTAGCTTTAAAATATGTAAGCTATTACAGTAGGACAAAATTTTAATAAAATTTCACATTTAACCATGACGTCATTTATGACCTGCTGATCGCCTGTGTCAAAGTTTGGTTTTGCACAATCGAAACCCCGGAGTAAACCAAAACGCCCTTCTCAACTTATAAATCTTTAATACAATTTATTAGCATTAAACATCCATATGAACCATTGAAGTAACCTACGTAACTGCAAACAAACGTTTTTACGTTCTGGACTGCTCTTCTGCAACAGAAAATATACGACGTAGTAAGGTCTATTCCATCAGTAAAATAAACCAGACTTGGATTTGGATAGTGTCGGTGGATAAGTCAGTCTATTTAGAATGATGGGTTACATCCCTTGGATTTCAATATGGAAGCATTTCGCTCAAGAGAGCATGCACACTTGCACAGATATGAGCAAACGACCCTCGCGTGGCACTATGGGAAAAAACTACACTCCCGTGGTAACACAAACCAACGTTATTGAGGGCACGATTTTTCTGTAAAGGACACGTTTCGACGCCTTAATGTTGAAGTTTATTGCATTATTGGACCCATGACACCAGATTCCAATAATTTACAAAAATTTCTGCAACATGGGCAAGTTACGCCAGTAGGCTGGAATCAGGTATTATTGCGTTCGAGCGAACTCTAATCCATTTTTATTTGTGTATCTTCACAGCTGTGAGCATGGGGATACGAGCTCTAATGCTTTTTTCCTAAAAGGCGAAGCGTTTTTTGTTCAGTTAATTTGTTGGATTTTTTCGCCTCCTGTTTATTGTAATTGCTACGGTCTGATATATTGAGTCTACGTTATGTAAACTGTCCAACCATTTTTGTTTGCGAAAAAACGGAAAATTAGAAATGCGTATTTATGTTCAGGTTCCTCCCAAACTTTGTCCCATGTTTATTATTTGATGGCAACACAACAGCATGTGTCTAGGTTTAGCATGTCATCTCGATGGGTAGTTGACTCAGCATTGTTGCAGGCAGACTTTGACTTTGACTTTATTGAGCTAGAAGACCCCAAATATCATGCGCTCAGAACTAACCTACTTAACTAGCTTAAACTAACTTAAAACTATAACAACTGGAAAACCAAACAACCGTTGAAGACCAAACAACCAAACAACCGCACCTAACCCCGCAGTGAAACCCCACATAATGTACCAATGCAAACGGGGGGGGGGGGCGGCAAGCAATCAAGTAAAATGGCCTGTGGCTCTGCAAAAGTCTAACACTATCCTAAGGGAATGTCGCAATGACGCCAAATGTGGGGGTACACCCAGGACTACACGCATAGGGACTCCCTCATCGTCCAGTGGTCGGCGTTGGTGTGCTGCCCAAAGAGGACACGACAAAAGAAAATGTCGAACAGTTTCGGTCCCCGTACCACAGACACAGACAGGTGAGTCACACCATCCAAGCCGGTAAAGGTGCGCCCGCAGCTGGACATGTCCCGTGTGCAGCCTCGATATCAGACCAGATTCTCGATGCTGCAGGTGCCCGATAGCAACAGGTACAGGTGTATCTCGTAGAGCCTGCGCCCCGTGGAACCTCCCTCCACCGGGCCTGCCACTCCCCATTAGAAACCGCAGAAACAACTGGATCCAAATTCCTTGGGCCAACAGAAAAGAGAAAAGGGTGGCTTCTGGATTCGTAACCGAGACGGGCAAGTTCATCGGCAGTCTCATTCCAGAAGATGCCTGAATGATCGGGCACCCAGGCCAAGAAGACTGAGACACTTGCCTGAGAGGCCTGAAACAGTTTCCACCGAATCTCAAATGCTATCGGGTGAGAGACCGGAAAGGATCTGAAGCACCGTCTCAGAAAACCTAATCCTGCAACAGAATCGGAAAAGATGCAGAACCCAGGCAGCCGCAAATCGAGCCCGATATGGATAGCAACCGAGATGCATATCGTGACAACAATCGTGGAAACAATTAAACCGGCTTTCCGTACGGTATTGTAGAACTAAATAAGTCATGCAGTCATGTCGACTGCCCAATTTCGACGGCCAGGCCTCAAAATTAAAGACTGCACACCCTATAGTTTTAAACTTTGGGATTTAAGCGAAAACCAAGACAATTTCAGTTTGGTTCTCCACAACGAGTTAACATATCTTAGGCTGACAATGATAACTCAATTCAATTAATATTTATTGGAACCTCGGCCCTAGGCCACGCGCCCACCTACAAACTAAATACAGATTACAATATAATGAAGGTGAAACTACAACTACAAAGCACATTGAAGCACACTAAAGTTAAGCACAAGAGAGCACACCACAACCAGCAACAGCTTCGACAACACAAAATTCCAAATTCGATAAACCAGGGCACCGCTGACACCAGGACACAAAGGGGCACTAGGGGGCTCACAATTGAAAACCTGTTGCTCTGACAAATTCAGCTACTACGCGACATGTCGCTACACAGTGTCTTCTCGTTACCGACTGGAGCAGACTCTCCAGCGACATGCCTCCTTCGACTTTGTTCCGTGAAACCCTACGAGCTGCTTCGTGCAACGTGCAGTCCCAACGTAAATTTTGCACTGAATCAACAGCGCCACACCTGCACTGTGGCTGCTGCTCCAATCAAAACGATACTTGTGAAAAGGAAGCCGTGAGTGTCCTGTGCACAGACGCAAGACAACATGTGCCGCTTAGAATGGAAGGGTTCCATGGACGACATCAAAGGAGCAAACCGGATTCAGGTGATACAGGGCCCTTGCAGTCGTTGCTGCAGTCCACAGCTCATTCCACATGCGCATTGTCCTATCATGCAACTGGCACCATAGCATTGGAACAGATTGACCATGGGTAATCGCACACGGAGTAGATCCAGCTCCTTCTTTAGCAACAATGTCAGTGTAATCATTACCCGCATTACCAGAGTGACCCTTCACCCACCGGAGAGAGGGCACTCCAACTTGAGTGACAAGCCACAGCCTCCAGAAAATTGTAAACACAACAGGACTTTCAAAACGCAAAGAAGCAATAGCTGCAGCAATGGCCGAGGTACCGATCTAGAATCAGTCACGTGTGGTTGTTTGATTCCATTTTGTATGTTTTATACTGATGTACATATACGCGTGTGCATGGAGGCTGGCATGTCAGAATCCTTTTTTCTTGGAGTAGGAGTTCAAATTATAGTTCGTTGCATTACAGCGAACTCTAATCCATTTTTATTCGTGTATCTTCACAGCTGTGGGTATGGGGATACGAGCTCTAATGTTTTTTTTCTAAACAGCAAAGCCGTTTTTTGTTCAGTTAATTTGTTCGATTTTTTCGCCTCCTGTTTTAATTGCTATGGTCTGATCTATCGAGTCTACTTTACGTACACTGTCTACCACTTTTGTTTGAATAAAATCAGTCACTGGAAGTTGCAGGTCAGCTACAACATCTAGTGCAACTGACATCACAGCCAGTTTGCATACGCAGTTTTAATAGACCCCATCTAAGGAGCGCTGAATTTCATATTTTAGTTATGGAACGCACACTCCTACACCTCCTGTCTTCGAGTCAGCTCTGAACGAAGAACCACAGAAAATTTCACATGCACCAAACCCTTCGCTCTGAAGAACTTTCTGTAACCCAGTAGTCCATACCCTCGGGCTGGGTGGGCAGACTGTGGTGACATGCGCTAGATCCGAAGCAAGACTGAATTAATAGCGACATACCCTGCCCACAAACACCCAAGGCAGTCCGTTCTCTATCACTGAACTGAAGGTAGTCTAAGAGAATACTGGACACTGGATCGCACAACGACTGATGTTTTGCACACAAAGTGACAGCAAGAGCGCTTCAGCCCGCAGATGGACCAGAGGCTCACCAGCCTCGAGCCAGAGAGCCTGCACGGGGTTGATCCCAGACGGCCAGTTACATTCCTCAAACTCACGTTGACTACTACTTGAATTGCACGAAGATGTCGCGGTGCAGACACTAGGAACGGCAGCTGGTAGACCAAAACGGTAGACCAAAATAGACTGCACATGAACACGATAAGCAGACGTAATCATCTTCCTCTGCACACTTCTATACTGTAGCAAGGCTTTCAATATGGGCATGAGTGCAGAAAACCTCTTCTTCAAATATCACACATGGTCGCTCCACTCCAGACCCCCATCCAAACACACATCCAGATACTTGAATTGCTAAACATTCTGTCAACGAACTCCATCAACAGTAACACTGACTGGCACAGACCGAATTTCATGCAACCGCAACAAAAAAAAAAAACAACAGTTCTGTCTTTGCTGGTGCCAGAGCCAGACCGCGATTACGCAATTTACAGACTATCTCTCCTAGTACCTGTTGAATCAGACCTTACACAGTGCTGGAGTCTGCAACAACAAACCACAAAGTGACATCATCTGCATAGCAGACAATATTATTGCTTTGCCCTATTTCAAGCAACACTTCATTGATTGCAACAGGAAATAAAACAGGACTGAGGCAGGCCTCGGTCAGTGACTAACTGAGACGACCAAAATCTGTTCACTCTGGTGGCAAAGTGCCTAGCACCCAAGAGGGCTAAGATCGTGGCAACCAACTTTGCACCAACACCCATCTGCAACAGTGTGGCTCGGACCCATGTTATGCTGACCGTGTCATATGCGGCCTTTATGTCTAAAAAGACCGCTACAACGGTTATCACGTGAGCCCACGCTTCATGCACACTAGACAGAAGAAACAGAATTGTGTCTTGAGCGCTGCGTCCAGCACGATACCCAAGCTGCTTCGACGACAAACAGCCATAGTACTCAAAAATGGCAACAAGCATCCTCTCATAAACCTTGCATACAAGCGACAACAGTGCAATTGGGCAATAGTTGTACAGATCAGACCTTACACTGCTTCGCTTATGAACTGGGATGAGAATAGTAAACATCCACGAGGGAGGAACAGCTGCTCCGTCCAACAAACTCTGACAGTACTGCAAAAGGGATAGATGACCCTCATTAGATAGTACAACGAGATCCTTATACGATATGCGGTCTACACCTGCCACTATACTGGCTTCGCACTTTTTTAAGCAGAAAGCATTTCGTACACGACAAAAGGTACAACACACACAGAACTTTCACTGCCACCACAGAGCACGCCGTACGAAGGTGGGAAGGACCCCTTGGGCAGAGAGTAGACGCTCGCAAACTTGGCATTAAATGCGTTTGCCAGAGCCTCACCTCAGAGAAGAGACGAGCTGGGTTCCCTATCCAGTTGTTGGCCATATTTCCAAACTAAGGGGCACCGATTGTCCTGCGGACTTAGCGCTTTCCAGGCTGCAGATATAGAGGCAGCAGACGCTACGGCGGCACAGACATGCGTATCGTAGTGTGCCTTTCCTGACCTGAAAATGTAAGCTGACTCCACAGACACAACACGATAGGTTAACCAAAAAACGACTGATTGATCTCTCTTCCGCATTCTGTATGCTTGTTGCCTATTTTTCACAGCCGGAGTGCATGCACTAGTCCACCAAATAGGTTTAGAATTTGCTACTTCCTGTCTACTGGGCATGCATCGAACTGCAGAAACATACTTACTGCGCCAGCACTGAAACGAACCTTTACTAACACAGGGACGCTTGCTGCATCTTTCCATTCCTGTATACTGAACACTGACAGGAAAATCATCACTTCCTCTCAGAGCATCAGAGATTTCTATACAGAAAACAGCAGACATACCAGAGGAGCAGAGGAAGAAGTCTAGCACGGATTCCTGCGCATGACCTCCATGTCATTGAACAAAAGTCGGTACTACCCCATGGACAACAGTAAGATCCAAGCTGTCAATCACTTGGGCCCACTGTAAACCACGTGAGTCGCACTTCGATGAACCCCATTGAATGTGGTGAGCATTAATATCTCCCGCAAAAATGCAGCGGGGCGAAAAATGCTGTAACCACTGCTGCCAAACTATACCAGTTAGGCCTACATTCTGTGATGCATGCATGACTACGACAGTCACCCATACACTGCCTAACCAAACCTTTAAACAACAAGCATCAATTTTTCTCACTTGGTGACAGGCATATGCTAAGTTTGGTACATTCCACACGACATTGTTACTTTCCCCACGCCCAAGTGTCGTTGCATCTTGTTCGCAGTGATCTAATATCCAATCTTGTGCGCCTCGCTTCTTTGTTGCACCATTGTTACATGTTAAAGCATAACATTTTGACATTGTTAGCCTCTCCGCGTCCTCCCCCTGTCTAATTTTTGTAAATTCTCGGGCGAATGTTGTTTCTTTTAAAAGACACAGTCTGTTAGTGAGTCGCTTTTTCTAGACACACGTTAGCTTATTGCCTCCAAGTAGAAGAGATTTAATTGTTGTCACAGCCTAATTGTTGTTAGATGTTGATTGTGTTGTTGTGTTGTGTTGTTGTTATGTTGTGTTGTGTTGTTGATTGTGTTATTGTGTTGTGTTGTGGTGTTGTGTTGTGTTGTGATGTGATGTTGATTGTGTTGTTGTTCTGATTGCGTTGATTGTGTTGTTGTGTTGTGTTGTGTTGTTGTGTTGTTGTGCTGTTGTTGTTGAGTTGTTTTGCTGTTGTTGTTGAGTTGTTGTGTTCTTGTGTTGTGTTGTGTTGTGTTGTGTCGTTCTGTTGTTGTGTTGTTGTTGTGTTGTGTTGTGTTGTGTTGTGTTGTATTGTTGTGTTGTGTTGCTTGTGTTGTGTTGCTGTTGTGTTGTGTTGATGATGTTGATTGTGTTGTTGTTGTTGTTGTGTTGTTGTGTTGTGTTCTGCACTCACCAGTTCCGTCTATATGGTCTGCATCCCCTATTTGTGATGTCTGCCAAACTATCTGTACACGAGAGCATTTTCTCTTTGACTGCAAACAATTTGAGAGGCAACGGATTGCCCTTCTTCCTACCATGGCAGTTGGCCCGCGATTGGTAACCTTTCGTCCACCTCTAAGCGTTCTTCTCGGACGCCATTACGTGGTGTATTCGCTTTGCTCGTGACTCGGGTGTGAGACTTTAAGCTCTTCTGTTTTCTTTCCTCCCGCCACCTCCTTTCTCCTTCCTTCGTCGGTAGCTTCTGAGAGTGATCGTGTGCTCTCAATACTTGTAACTTCGGTGTAGTCCGAGATGCTGCAGAAGTTTTTATTTTTGTAACGAGTAGGATGGCTGTAAGTGTTTCTGATATTTCTGTTGTTGATCTTGAGTTGCTGGATGATGTAGTTGGTTGTTTTGTGATGAGCACCCATGATTACGGGCCCATGGCTACGGGCCCAGGCTCACATTAAAAACCATTTACCATTCATGTGTTGTTGGGATTTTCATAGAGTGCGACATACTGAGTGTAGTGAAGTACTTTGCTGCTCATGTAGCGTGGTAATTGTATTTTGTACTTTGTGATGATTGTAATTTTGTTGTAGTAGTACATTTGGCTAGACGCAAGTCGCATGGTCACGGACCTCTCTCCTGCGTAATAAAATAGTCAAATTGTCAAGGCAGATCACTGACAGACTCTGTGTTTTAACTGTAACAATTTTGATTTCAGCCTTCAGGTGTAGATTCCCCATGCGGTAGATATTTTTGCAAATAGTTGGAATCAGGTGTCTTGGGTCCAATAACGAAAAAAGCCTCAATATTAAAGGATGGGAACGTGTCCTGTGTGCAGAATGTGTCCACTCGTAATTACCTAGTAACTAGCTAATCCGCAGGGTGCCATGGTAATTTTCACTAGGTATAAAGACACCGGCCTGTACAGTTTAGTAGGGAAAGCTGCCAAATCTGAATTTCGGCAAACAGGTAAGGTGTCGTACGGGAGAGTAGCTTGTTTCTAATATGGTGGTTGTTGCTAGAAGCACTTCGCCCTGAAGTGACGCGTAAATGCAAAATTATTGTTGTGACGATTGTTTGTATTGCCATGCAACAGTCTATCATAACATGCTTAAGTGTTATACGCACATCGTTTCAGTAATTAACTTTCAGAATTCTTATTGAGTCGGGTTGCTAGACAGTCTGCTAAAGTTGCCCTTGTTTGGATTAAAGGGCGCAGTGGTTGCCATGGGAACGAGTTTGCTGCTACTCTTGCGAAAGAAGCTGTTCGTGTTGAGACTGCCAAATGATGAGGGGGGGGGATTGAGGCTTAATGGCGCGTCGACAACTTGGTCATTAGCGCCAACTGCAGTCACAGTGCAGTGGTCCGGGTTGCCACTGCACCACACATTACAGAGATGTTATTCAAACCCCTAATCTAAATCCTGTCATACATCTGTACCTCCTGCAAAAATTGAAAAACACCGGACAGGAGGACATACTTATCACCCAATTGACGCGCAATGTCATGCGGAAGATGGAAACGACGACGAGCACCATCAAGATGGTGACAATCAACAAAGAAGTGCCGGACCGTAAGTGGCCGTCGACACCAAGAACATTCAGGAGGGTCAACCCCCCCGCAAAAGGAAACAGTGAGTAAGTCGAGTGTGACCAACGCGCAAACGGGCCAACACCACCTCCTCACGGCGACTGCGGCGACACGTTCCTCAACAGTGCCTTTAATAGCACGCAACTTATTACCGACTTGACTGTCCCACAAGGCTTGCCAAAAATGGTGTAACCTCAGACGCAGAGTTGGAAAGGCGTCTGAGGGAACAAGGCTGAGATCCCTACCGAGAGGGCCAGAAAGGGCCCCTTTCGCAGCAGAATCCGCTTGCTCATTTCCACCTATCCCAACATGGCCCGGGATCCAGCAGAAAAGCACGGTTTTCCGCTGGCCAGGCAAGCGGGAAAGCAAAGCTTGGACACGTTGCGTCAAGGGGTTCCGAGGATTGTAATTCGCCAAGGACTCCAGGGCACTCATGGAATCGCTAAAGATAATGAAATGCGTGCCCTGAAGGCCAAGGATCCATTCCACCGCCAAACCGAGAGCCAAAAGCTCTGCAGAAAACACAGAATAGCCTGATGGAAGGCGATGGGCAACTGTCACTCCCTTACAAGCACAAGCCACGCCAGCATCTGACTTCGACCCATCAGTAAACAGCCGCTGATAACCGGCGTACTGAGAACACAGCCGCCGGAACTCCTGCAAGTACCTTGCTGGTAGAGTGGACCCCTTCGGGAGGGACGCCAGAGCGAAAATGAAAATGCCACTTGGGACAAGCCAAGGGGCCACTGGCATCCCCCCAAGCCTCAAGACGGTGGGCATTTCAAAGGCTATCTCCTAACAGGACTGCTGGAGCCTATCGCGGAAATCACCCTTACCCACCCTGCGTCTACCGACTCGCAAGTCTGGCCCAAAAACCATGGACCAAGCAGGACTGGATTCCACAGCACGTAAACGCACAGCATACTGAATGGCCAGCTGCCGCCGACGAATGGCCAAAGGTGGCTCCGAGGCCTCAGAATAGAGGCTGACCACTGGAGAAGTTCGAAATGCCCCAGTCGCCACACGCAGGCCACTGTGATGCACAGTGTCCAACACCTGGAGAGTCGAGTCACTAGCCGAACCATACACCATGCACGCATAATCAAGTTTGCTGCGGACAAGGGCTCTGTAGAGGCGCAACATGGCAGTGCGATCGGCACCCCATGAAGTGCCCGACAGAACCCGCAAGATGTTAAGTGCCCGCAAAGACTTGTCTTTAAGTTGGCGCAAGTGTGGAAGCCAAGATAATCTGGAATCGAACACCAGACCCAGGAAACGTGCCTGTGGGACAACAGGAATCTGCGCCTGCCCCAAGTACAGGCAAGGATCTGGGTGCAGTGTTCGTTGGCGGCAAAAGTGAATGCACACAGTCTTGTCCGGGGAAAACCGGAAACCATTACTGACCGCCCAGGTCTGGACTTTATTAATCGCCAGCTGTAGCTGCCGCTCGCAGGTCTGCATGCGAGCTGCCCGAAAGTGCAGGCCGAAGTCATCGACAAACAATGACTGGGGAACAGCAGCTTGCTGAGCAATGGGGTTGATCCCAATAGCAAACAAGATGACACTAAGAACACCTCCCTGAGGCACACCATTCTCCAAGATAAACGGGCGGGAAAGAGTCGCCCCGACACGAACACGAAAAGAACGGCCTGAGAGGTAGGCGGAAAGCAACAGTGGCATCTGTCCCCTCAAGCCACAGTTATAGAGATTACGGAGAATCCCATAACGCCAGGTCGTATCATAAGCCTTCTCCAAGTCAAAGAAAACCTGAACCAGATGTTGACGCAGGCGAAAAGCCTCCCTCACCTCCGATTCAAGGGCAACCAGATGATCGATGGTTGACCGAAAACGTCGAAAGCCACACTGGGACGCAGATAAGAATCCGCGTGATTCCAGCACCCAGACCAACCTCTCACTGACCATCCGTTCCATAAGTTTACAGACACAGCTAGTCAGAGCGATTGGGCGATAACTGGAAGGAGCAGTAGGGTCTTTGCCCGGTTTCACAATCGGGATGACCACTGCTGTCCTCCACACTGCCGGAACAGAGCCTTCTGCCCACACACGGTTGAACATCTCCAGCAAGAACTGCTGGGAGGCAAGAGGCAGATGTTTCATCAGCTGATAGTGAACATCATCAGGCCCTGGGGCGGAGTCATGCGACTTGGACAAAGCTGAAACAAATTCCTGCCTGGTGAACGGTAAATTGTACTCCTCTAGCCCGTCTGAGCGAAAGTCTAGAGAGTGAGCCTCTTCTCTACGCTTTATTCTCAGGAAACCAGGATCATAATGGTTATCACCCCAGAAAAAAGTTACAAATTGGCTTTAATTAATTTAGACACAACAATATACGCAACATAACTTCAAAAAATAACGAAATTCAATATACTGCAGATGCTGGTGCAACCTGGAAAAAACTGACTGTCACTTCCTTCTACGAAATTGAACATTTAAATAAATTTATCAAATCAGTAATAGAGGCAAATGGCCACAGCAAAGAACCAATTTCTATTCTTCCTAATCTGAACACTTTAAGAACCAACTTGTTAATTACTGATCCAAACTACGGAATATCCTTTTCCGGCAACAAGAATTTAGCTCGTGTCTTGGGCTTTGAATTAGGGAATTATTTAAAGACCAGCAAAAGTCAAAACACTGTGCACATTATGGCCATCAATACAATTTTCGTACACACTGATATCATAGGCAATTCTTACATTAACAAAGACACCCAGCCAACTTTGTATTCCTTTTATCGCAATTCCCCTCCCGGTTTTAAAATCATAGTCTCCTCGTAATTTAATTTATCTTCCAGTTACTACTAAATTGATCAGAAACATACATGTCTGGCTCACATCACAGACCAACGAGCCATTGGATCTGAATGGAGAAACTTTGACGGTGAGACTTCATTTGAGATCTACAACTTAAAAAAATGAAAAAAAATGCTCGTCTTTGGAAAAAGGGAAAATTCCTAATTTTATATAATACAAGAACAAACAGTTTGACACCAAGAAACAAAGCTTTCATTAAAGTGATAACGACACAAAGAAAATGAGTGTAGTAGAAGATTACTTAAAAATTAACGAACCTCTGGTGTGCGATTCGTCAGTCGAATATTACACCTACCACGAATACAACCCTATTGTTGGCACGAATCTCAACAATGTAAATTCAGAAATCCGTATACACGTCAAAAACCAAGATTTGTTCTGCATATGGCCAACAGTTACCTCCTGATTACAGGGAGGTTGGTGAAGGACAATGACTCGGCATACGCAGACGCCGATGTTGTCAGTGTGATTAATATTGCTCCCATGTTCCCGTTCGCTAATATAAAATACCATCTAGGTGATAAACAAGTGGATGAGTTTAATTATCCGGGCTCTGGGACATTAATGAAGGGACTGCTTACCCACGGCTCGGCAGAACAACCAGCCCAGTGCTGGGCAATGGATAGTGCTACTTCGGTCGACGCTGAACTAACCATCAACTTGGGTTTCAAACAGCGGCATGCTTCCATCACCATTGAATCATCTCCCGATGAAAGCTTTACCTTCACCATTCTATTGAAACATGGCATGGGGTTTTTCGAAAATTACGGTAAGCTTATTTACGGTACTAAACACGTGCTCACACTTATGCAAGCGAGCAATACAAATGCCATCTTCAAAACCGTGGCAACAGCCAATGGGAAAGTCGTTCTGAACAGCATCAGTTGGCACATACCACATGTCACTGCTTCGGTTGAGCAAAACTCTACAATCTCATTGACCTAGAAGCGACCGTAGACTTAGGATTTAGGCACTGGCATTTGGGTACAAAACACCAACTTTACCTGGCACTTACTGACTACTGCCACGGTCGACAAACCTAGATGGATTGTTCTAGCTTTTCAAACTAACAGGCAGGACTCTTTAGTTAAAAAAACCGGCCGTGTTTGACCACTGCAGTCTGCAAGATGCCCACGTCACTCTAAATTCCTAACGTTTTCCATTTCTCGATCTAAATACTAATTTTGCTACGGGAGAATACGCCCGTCTGTACAGGATGGTGCAGCAACTCAGACAGCTGTGCTACGACACCAACCACTTGAGTTTCGACTTGCTGCAGTTCAAGAAAGCCTATCCTCTCGTGGTGTTGGATTGTTCAAAACAGTCCGAGCGGCTTCAGTCGGAATCGTAGATGTTCAAGTCAAACTTAAATTTAGAGCAGCTGTTCCGGCTAATACTACCTGTCACGTTCTACTCATTAGCGACAGGAAAATGAATCTAAAGTTGGATAGAGGCAAAGTGGAAGTTGTTTATTAAATATTAAAAAAAATATGGCACTCAAAACAAGATCTCGAAAAAAGAAAGGTGGCTTTTTGCCATTAGCATTGCTAGGACACATTTTAGCCGGCATTGGAGGCTTGGCAGGAGGAACTGCGGAGGTGTTATCTGCCGAAAAAAAGGCACAAAACGAAGCAAAAATTTTAGCTGAACTCGTGAGTCATCACAAGCAAGTGGAGGGTTCTGGGTCGAAGAAGAAGAGAAAACCAAACAAAAAACGAAACAGAAAAATTGCCCCTTGTCAAAGGTCTTTATTTAAGGCTACCCGAGGTTTAATCGACTTTAAGAAACCTTTAACGAACTTTGATTTGAATGCATTGGTTAGAGTACTGAAAATTCCGAAATTTAGGGGTACTTTACTGAAGACAGACTTCCCTAAAACTTAGGTCTACTGGTGAAACGGAATCTTAAACTTGGAAGATTTCCATGATGGAGACGGGAGTCACTGGGTCGCCTATTCCACCATTGCAGGTGAATCCTGTTATTTCGATAGTTTTGACAATATGGGTCCTCCCCAGTCTGTGGTTACCTACTTGGGACCGGGAATTAAGTACAATTACGAACACGTACAAAACTTTGACCAGATTTGGTGCGTACACTTTTGTTTATTTTTCCAAAGTAATTTCTGTAAGACTCGTAATTACAAAGCTGTTTTAGATAGGATGAAATGAATGAAAAGTTACGCGCAAATTTAACTGAAAGTAAATGTCTTCTGTTTGAAAATCTTCGAGTGTGTGTACTGTAATGACCGAATTTCTTTCTATTTCGTAAGGAGTGTCGAAAATGGTGATTGTTGAACGCTCGTCCTTTATTTTAGTAACCGAAAAGGTTTTCGTTCCTGCTGTACATTTAGCAACCAGTTCTATGCTTGGCTCGCTGCAGTATAAAATTGCTTTATGAATTGAACCAGAACTTGTACTTATGAAGCTTGAAAACGGTCCTGAGTTTGCGAACCAGTCGACTTCTTTAGCCAATGGGCTTTTCATGCAGAAACTGATTATCGTGAAACAATTTTCGGTCAGAATTATTTTTGAAGCTGCATCACTCGGTACATTTGGTTGACTTAGATTTCTAATTGGTTTGTTCGCGTCGTTGAAGTATGCCTTCTGGTAGTCTTGTATCAAGCAATTACCCTCGACATATACCTTAGAAACAGCGTCACTAGATAAAGTAGGTTTGCTTAGATTTCTAATCGGCTTGTTCATGGCGTTAAAGAATATTTTTTGATAGTCTTGTAATAAACAATTCCTATCTACGTACACTTTTGTTGCCGCGTCAGCAGCATGCAGTGGGAAAGCTATGTCCTTAATTTGCTTTTTCTTCGCATAAAAATTTTCGTCAGCCTCATGTACATACAAATTATTTTTTTCAATGCTAGAAATGGTGGAAGCCAACTTGTCGGCGCAAAGAGTAATGGCTGGAAGCAATTCGTTTATAAGTTTTTGAACATCCGTTGTGCAGTGGACCAATTTGAGAATAATTGACGGCGTCTTCAGATCCGATAGCGGCTCCTACTTTAGTTAAACGTTTGCTTTGCATATCATTGTTGCTTTCGCGGGTTGAAACAAACCCTAGTCCCGGCTGTCCTCTCGGACCGACTCCTGTCAATTCATCCCCCCTCGTCCTTTTCAATGCTTGTACAAATTTATTGACTGACATCTTTTTTTAATACACGAAATTTCAAAATTGTGCTTTCCCTTTGATAAGGCTTTTTTTAATATATATATAATAAAAGGAACAACCTCAAAACAAATAATAAGCACAAAAAAATGTCTCAACTATCCTGGCAAACACATCTTTCGAATCTCTTACAAAAAAACTTGCTGAAAATTAAAAACACGAAAGGAACCAAAATTAACAAAAGTTTTCCTTGTCTCCTTCCTTGCAGTTTAAAGATTTAAAGGGTTCTGGGAACCCCATTTCGAATGAAAAATCAAAATAATAAAGGTTGGATTTCACCCAGCGACCCTGAAAGTCAAAAAGTGCTGAAAAGTCTTACGTGATACATCTGTAAAAAACTAGAGGTCTAGTTTGACGAGGATAAACCTGTATCCATAACTATGTTTAATTATCCAAATTCTATGCATACGGCTTATCCTTGCTATCCCTCTTGTGAAAAAGTAAATGCTGATGATGGCACCAAACCGCTCCGTCTTAGAACTTAGGTGTACAAGAATATTCACAAAACTAAAGGGAAACTTAACAAACATGTTATCGACAAACCGTTGTTTAACTTGTCATCTTACAATGCTTTAAACTTAACGGTAGTCACTGGAAAAATTACAGCAGTGTATGTCACTAATGATTCTCCCAGCAACGTAAAATTATGGTGGAATGTAGATTTTGGAGTGGCTCATTCCGACATTCCCAACGACTAATTTTCCGATGAAGACTTTATATGTTTGGTAAATGAGTAAATATATTTTTTTAAATGTGTAAATAAAAAAGCTATGGAAATTAAAAACTATGACTTTTTCGTGGCTAAAAAAGAACCTAAAAATCATCCATTTCTACCTTTGAATATCAGATGTTTAATTATGGGGCCTGCAAATTGCGGAAAAACTAATTTACTGTTTAATTTCATCTGTAATGAAAGATGGCTCGACTATAACCGGTTATTTATTTACAGTAAAATTTTATACAAAGCTTTGTAGTCTATATTTGCTGAAATTGAGGAAAAAATAGGAAGGGATGTCGCATTTTTTCACGATTCACAAATAGATATAATTCTGCCCGAAGACAAAGTTTCGAAATCTGATTGTTTTTGACGATTGCCTTTTAGACAAACAAAAAAACATTGAACGTTTCTTTGCCCAAGGCCGTCATTCAAATGCGGATGTCTTTTATTGCAGCCAGTCATACACAAGAATTCCTAAACAAGTTATCAGAGATAATGCAAATTTATTAATCCTTTTCCTAAGGATGAGTTAAATTTAAAACATGTCTATGATAATCATGTTGGTCCTGACATGGAATATTCAGACTTTAAAACATTGTGTCAAAATTGTTGGAAAAAGCCTTATGGGTTTTTATCAATTAACAAAACATTAAACGAGGGGCGATATAAACGTTCCTATTTACCTATTAATCAAAAGTATAATAACAAAATGAGAAATTGCAAAACTTAAAAGTCGTTTCACTGAAAATTTTCTAAATCGACGTTTGAGTGAGAGGGAGCATGAAGAATCGCTACAAGAATTCTTTAAACCACTCTGAAATCAAGACCGGTCCTCGGTGCAACCACGCAAACTATGACGATTAAAAACACTATAGCCACACAAACTAAACAGTTTAAAAACACTCTAGCCACGCTAACTCCGCTGATTAAAATGTACAAAGAAGAAAGTGATGACGAAGAAGTTAGTTACGAAGATGACTACGAATCACTGGCTTTGTTACTGTCCCCTGTTCCTAGTCAGAAAACATTGCTGACCTCTCTCGATTACAGCCTCGCCCAATATTCAAGTCCGGCTGTATCTCCTATAATGTGAATTCGTTCCAAGTCCAATAGTGAATACGCAAGTACGAGCACCGGTCCTAAACTCACCCCTTCATATTCCGCGGTGCAAGCTAGTTGCATTTCTGCCCCACCTGAGCTTCCAAACATCCCCAACTTAAGGTCCCTCGATAGTTTGCTACCTGGTCAGAATATTGGAGAAACTGCTAAATATTTCTTGATTAAAATTTTTCGAAAATCTCAAAGACACTGTTACAGTATTCGGTTTACAATATGATAAGAAAAAACGTGAGCTGACCTTTGGTAATAAAACGGTTAAAATCTTTGAGAATGAGGTAGTGTGGTCGAGAACTAACAATATGCAGGAAGACAAGGGCTTTGGAACTTGCTAGTTTTCAAACAATTGAAAGAAACTTCCCTCGTGTCGGAAGTTAAAGCAGCTTACGCGGCCATGTTAAAAAATACTAACACTATTTATCACTACAATAACCCAAATACTCGTAAACCCAAATCTAGTCGTAGTGCCACGTACAAGTATGTTATCGGTCTGATTTGTGAAGACATGAAGAAAAAAGGGAAGGGCATGGTTAAAAAAACGGGTAGTAGAGTCGATTATAAATATTATGATAATCCTAATGATTTGATTAAAAGACTGCGACTTTTGTACAAATCTAGTTGTATAAATCTAGGCCATGACAGATACAGGAACGAAATGGTCGAAGTTTTATCAGCAATACAAAAAAGACAAATCATAACTGCTCAAGAGAAAAGGGTGGCTTATCAAAATTTTGGTTTAGATTTTTTTTAAATGTATATAAAATAAAGGACCATGGAATCAAAAAATATCAGATGAGGTACTGTGTCAAATGTAAACGTCGCACTCTTAACAGCTCTGAACCGCCAAAATGACTATCACCGCCAAAAATGACCGACAGATGCAAGTTGTATTTTGCGAGGCGTGCAGGACGAAAAGAGGTTTATTTATTAAGTCTGGGAAAGGAATCGTAAATAAAATCGTAGATAATTTTGCCGATCAAACTCCATTTACCAGGCCACCAATACTGTAGCCCGGGAACAAAACTGGAAGAAAGGTTGGCTCGAGGAGATCCGGGATTTAATAAACTTGACGAAGCATGCAAGGAACACGACGTAGCTTACTGAGAGAGCTCGGACTTTAAAGATCAGCATGCCATGGATGAAGTTCTAATTTCCAAAGCTCAAAGACTGATACATTATCCTTCTCTGGCATGGAGGGAAAAACTATCCGCTTCGATCGTTAAGAAAATCATGAAAACAAAACTAAGGTTTGGAATAGGAAATTCAAAAAAAAGGGATCAACTCGTAAAAGAACTTCACAAGCCAACGTGAAAAAATTTTCCAAGACGGAAAGTGATTGTACTGAGCCGGAACGATCTATGGCAGGCTGACTTGGTGGAAAATTTACCTTACGCTAACTTAAATAATGGTTTTAACTACCTACTGACCTGCATTAATGTCATGTCCAAGTTTGCTTGGGCCATTCCCCTTAAATCTTAATCCGGTGAAGACGTTACCGAAGCTTTCGAAGAAAATACTCGCAGGAGTGATACCTCCTAAAAATTTGCAAGTCAATTTAGGTAGTGACTTCTACGACAAAGACTTCAAAGCCCTACTCAAGTGGCATAACATCAACATGTACTCCACGTACTCTGAGAAAAAAACTACCGTGGTAGACGTTTCAACAGCACACTGAAAACTCAAATGTTGAAAAGGTTCACCAGACAGGGGAATTATGAATGGGTAAGCATTATCGACGAGTTACTTTCCAAGTACAATAACACGGTTCATTCCACCATAAAACTGAACCCTAGTGAAGTAACGTCACAAACCTCTGTTGGGACGAACTAGTACTAAACGGTTGTTGAAGAAACACAAATTTGCTGTAGGAAATAAAGTCAGGATTTCTAAAGTTAAGACAATTTTCGATAAGGGGTATTTCCAAAATGTTAGTAAGGAAGTTTTCACTATCCGTAAAGTATAAAAAACACAACCTGTTACTCACCTTCTAAAAGACGAGTTGGGTGAACTGGTGCTAGGCAGTTTTTACGAACCAAAACTTCAAAATACTCTAGTTCCCGATTTGTATTTAGCAGAAAAAGTATTATATAAGAAGAAAGGAAAAGATGGGAAAATGCAGTACTTTGTTAAATGAAAGGGATATGACACCAAGTATAACAGCTATTAGCAGTCTTAAATAAATGTTTCATTTTTTTCACATAAAACTTTTCAATGCAATCAATAATATTATTTTTTAATAAAAAGTTCTTTTTTTTCTTCCTCAATATTATAAAAAGATATTTTTTTAAATTTTATTAAACAATGGAAAAGACGACATTCACATGCGTTAACTGCGTGGGCATTTTCTCCTCGCAAGCCGAGCTCTGGAACCACCTACAGTTCCATCACCCGTTTAATGTGGAAAAATGCACTTGTTTTCACAACCATCTACCCGACACACTCAAGAGTCTACCACCCCTATCTGTGGATAAAGGATTTTGTCACCGACAATACAAGATGCCTCTAGTGGGGAATGCGTCTTCGGCAATCCGCTTCAATTTCTCCTATCTACTGTATACACACAGCACTACAAGCAATGCTAGAAGTTTGTTTACGCCAGCTGGTAAACTGTAAAGTCCAGATCAGCTTGGGTATACAATTTACTAGTGACGATGCTTTCATTAAAGCGGGTTCCTGGTCGAGATATTCAGAAAAACATAATCCCAACGACATTTTCGCTCTGTTGGAAGAGGCATTGCGAAAATCCAAATGATCCATCGATGCTTTCGCCGAACGGGGCAGCGGCTGGTTTTATCTCACATCCATAACCTAATAATTAGAGCGTCAAAGTATGAACCATTACGACTATCTACGTACATCCCTCTTCCAAATGAGCACGCTGGCAAGAATAAGTCGGTGGTGAACATTCAAAATTTAAATGATCAGAATTGCTTTCTGTATTCCGACCTGGCACTACAGTTGGTCAGCGTCGACCCAGAAGATTACCATGAATTCAAAGATATGCTCGATACTTGCATGCTGTCTTACCCTGCTAACATCGCCAAAAATGACAAGTTTGAAAAGGTAAACGAACATTCCATCAATATCATCGGTTATAGCCGCGAAGAGGAGTTACACGCGCTTTGAGTCTCTAAAAACATGGACGGACTACCAATCGACCTTCTATATCTGTACGAAGACGATGATGATTCGGAAACTCTAAACACCCATTATTGCGCCATTACAGATGTAGCTGGTTTCCTGCGATATCGAGGTTCTGGTTCCCACACCAAGTTTTATTGCAGAAACTGTTTTGCCGGTTTTTGGAAAGGAATGGATGCTGCTAGCTCACAGGAAAGAATGCATCAAAATTAATCCCATACAAACTCTTAGATTCAAGAAGCCAGGAGAAAACTCTCTCATATTCAAGCACTTTAACTGTCTGAATCCCTTCCCGCACATCTTAAATGCCAACTTTGAATGCCTCCTTCGTCCCATCCAAACTGCTCAACCCAACGCTTCGACGAGTTTAACCACCCAAATCCATCAAGACCTTCCTTGTAGTTTTGGCTACGTTCTATTGGGACATGGCGGAAGGTTATACGTCACAAGTATTACTTGAGGGAAGACGCTGTCGACATGTTTTATAAATGTATGGAAGGTGAAGCACAATATTATGCAAACCTGCTGAAAAATGCAAAATTCCTCCACCTCACCCCATCCGAAGAAAGAGATTTCAAGAATGCTAGGGTTTGTCATTATTGCAAGGAAGCCTTCAAGAAGTCCATTGATAAATCAAATATCGACGGGGAATCTAAAGTACAGATAGTTGACAATAAGGTGAGGGATCATTGCCATATCAGTTGGAAATACAGAGGAGCTGCTCATCCAAACTGCAACCTATCTGCTCGAGAACAACAAACCATTCCCGTCGTGTGACATGGCTTGGAAGGGTACGATATGCACCTCCTAGTGTCCGCAGTGTACAAGTTTCCGGGAAAAAGAGATGTTATCGCTCGCAATGACGAGGGTTTCAGACCATAACCATTAAGGATCACGTCAGTAAAATCAATCTTCGTTTTATAGATAGCCTCAATTTCTTAAATGCTTCTCTGGATACTCTAGTAAAAAACCGCAGAAACGACAATAACGGTTTCCCCATCCTCGAAGCAGCTTTAGACTATGGATTGAAATCTACTTCGTTTTTGAAGAACACCAACCGGGAACATGCGCTGACCCGGAAGGGTGTTTATCCATGGGAATTCAAAAGTGACATGTCTGTTTTCGACGAGGAAGATCTACCGTCGAGGCACCCGTTCTACTCTCGATTGAAAGACGAGATGTTGGTGGGAGACGAGTACGTGCGAGTGCTAAACCTCTGGCTGCGGATGAAATCAAAGGTATTTCGTACTTACCACGATATATACCAAATGACCGACGTTTTCCTGCTCGCTGACGTTTTTGAAGATTTCCGAAAATTGTGCCTCGAAAACAATAGGCTGGATCCCTGTTATTACATCTCCACTCCAGGATTCAGCTGGGCAGCTCTCCTTAGGATGCAGATCCAGAATTGGGGAAGCATAATCTCATATCTTCCTGCACCAGAGGTGAAGTTTCGTTCATTAGAAAGAGGCATTCGAAAGCTAACAACAAATATTTGCCTCTTTATGTCCCTACTAAACCCTCCATATATATAGTGGATTTGGACATGAACAACCTTTATGGTGTCGCCATGTGCGCTCATCTCCCATACGACAGATTCTGCTACCTAACCAGGAAGGAGATTAGAGCTTTGGACATAGACACCGTACCGGATGACGCTGACATAGGATATATACTGGAAGTGGATCTCGAGTACCCCAAAGAGTTGCACGACTCACATAACGATTATCTACTAGCTCCGGAGAAGATCGACATTGTAAAGGAGCTGATTTCTTCCTAATCTTTAACTCTGGCGAGGAAATTTAAACCACAAGACCAAGTCCTCCACCAGCACCAAAACTCGTCTCAAACCTTCTGCACTAGAAGAAGTACATCCTTCACTATAGGAACTTGAAATTCTACCGCCGGTACGGACTAGTACTTCGTCACATCCGAAGAGTTCTAGCTTTCAACGAAAGACCATGGATGAAAACTTACATAGAGTTCAACACTGAAAAAAGGCAAGAAGCGACCTCTGCTTTTGCCAAGGACTACTTCAAACTGCTGAATAATTCGGTTTTTGGTAAACCAAATGTGAAGATGTGAAGCTGTGCACCGACGAGACAATGGCGCTGAAATAAACCTTGCAGCCGCACAACCGAATCCTTCAAGAATCTAAACGAAAACCTCGTGCAACTCAACTGCAGCTTTCGTAGTGCGCTATGCGATCTCCCAACCTACTCCGGATTTACCATACTGGAACTCTCCAAACTGTTCATGTTTGAATTCCACTACGGCTACATTCTGCTGAAGTACGGGAACCGTGCCAAACTCCTTTTCACCAACACCGACAGCCTCTGTTACGAAATCAAAATGGAGAACTTCTATCTGGAAATGATCGCCAACAAAGACCGTTTCAACTCGAGCAACTATTCGTCGAATCATCCCCTCTTCTCCAGCACTAATATACAAGTGTTGGGGAAAATAAAAGCTGGAATGGGTGGCGTCCCCATCTAAGAATTCATTGAACTCAGATCGTAAATGTACTCTATCAAACCTCTGAAAAAGGTGGCTATCAAGAAAGCCGAGTGCATACAAAAAGCTCTAAAATCGATTTCATCTCCACAGAAGAGAAGCTGGGCCAAGATTGCCAGTGTCGGGCACGAGCCGAGTACCGTTCAGATACCTAAATCCCTCCTCTCGCCTTATGACGATAAGAGGTACATATTGGACAATGGCAAAGATACTCTAGCCATCGGTCACTACAACACCGGCACGTGGGAGGAGTACAGGGACGATTTCGACTAGGACGTGGATGTGCTGAGCGACGAGGAGGGGAGGAAAAATTGTCCCTCCAGTTGAAAGAGCGCGAAGCCCAAAAAATGACTGAAGCAAAAATAGCCGAGGAGAACGTGAAGGCCGCCCGCAGGGTCATCATATTAGAGAACCGTCGGAAAAAATTGGAGGATTTTACGGTGTGGAAGAAGGACAGTAGAAAGAAAGACGCTACCAGAAAGTATAAATCCCGCTCGCAGGAAACAGAGGTGCAGAGAAAAGCTAGAATGGAGAAAATGGCCACCAGTAAAAGAAAAGCTTAAACTCGAAAAACTAAAGAACAAAGACAGGCTAGATTAGAGAAAAAAGCTGGTAGTAAAAGAAAAATTCTGGAAACAGAAACGGAGGATGAAAGAAAAGTTTGATTATCGAAAAGAAGAGCTCAAGAGACTATATTACGATGATTTCTGGAGACCAAAATGTGTGTACATTTTACTGAAGATGGGTAGTGACGTCATTCAAAATGGCGGTATTTTTTCACGGGTACTTGACGTCACTTCCGATTTACACAGGTGCCGCAATGTTGGATAATTGCCGCAATTCATGGCCGCCACCATCTTGAAAAAAATGACGTCACTTTCGGGACGTATCTAGGATGTATCAAATGGTCACAAAAAATTTAGCAAAAAACACTTTTTCCACCCTCCTCCAGATTGACGAAAACCTAAAATGTAGCAAAAAGCACTTTTTCCACCTTCTTACAGATCGATGAAAAACCTAAAATGTAGCAAAAAGCACTTTTCCCACCCTCCTCCAGATTGATGAAAAACCTAAAATGTAGCAAAAAGTACTTTTCCACCCTCCTCCAGATTGACCAAAACTAAAAAAAATGCGCCATCTTGTATGAAGTCACATTCGGTACTCAAGGGTGCCGCCATATTGGATGACGTCACTTCCGGTATGACGTCACATCCAGTATGACGTCACGTCCGGTATGACGTCACATCCGGTCAAAAGGTTAAAGGTGAAGGGGGTACAGTATGTCCGCAAATGCCCTTTTACCACTACTAGTACACAGTGTCGTCGGAGTGTCTTACCTCAAATTGTGAACTAAAATATAGTTTGATCATGTTTTTTTTAAATTAATCAAACAAATTAAGATGTCTGTTGTATTTACTTTTAGGGCACTGACTCCAGCTTTTTGTGGTATGATAATATCCCTACAATGTTTGGCACAGCTACAAGATTTCGAAGCGGTATGTTCTTATTTCACCTGTTGTAATCACAACCTTATCTAGCATATGGTAATTCTATTATATAATAATAATAATAATATATGATTTATTGCACCAAAAGTACAATAGGTGAGAAAGGGTCAGACATGCTGTCCACTAACAGCGCACCTAAAAAGAAAGCAAAAGAAGATGTCACTGCAAAAATGTTAACAGCAAAAGCAATTGGCAATTTGTATGGTAGTCAAAATCAAAATTAAGTTTCATGATGAATCACAATCCTTATCAAAATAATGTTCTGGTCTCAAAAGAAACCTTCGTAGGTTTACGCCCCCCAAAAGCCTCCTAAAATGGGAGACAGAAGGCGCGGAGACAAGGTCTTCGGTGAGAGAATTCCAAACCGGAACCACACGGCAGGAGAAAAAAAAACTTCCGACAATTTAACTTGAACCTAGGCAGGACGAGTTTTAGGCTGGTGCCACGCGTTTTTGTAAATGTTTGTAAATCAAATAGAGGCAGGTCAAATGGAAGTAAATGATGTAGAATTTTATAAGTTAAAATTAAGTCTGCCTTAAGGTGTCTCAGTTCGAGTGAGTCTAAATTGATAGTTTTCAATCGAAGATGATAGGGTAAATTTCGCAAACCCGGTAGTGTTTTTGTAAACCGCCGCTGAACAGACTCTATTTTATCGACATCCTTCAGCAGGTTAGGCGACCAGACCTGACTCGCGTACTCGAGCATGGGTCGAACATAAACCTTGAAGGCCAAAACTTTGACCCTAGTGTCACCAGATGTGAAGCAGCGTCTAACCACTGCTGAGCGTCGGTTAGCATTTGAAGCGATATTGCAGCAGTGCAAGGAAGGTTTCAAATCGAAGTTAAACCATACCCCCAAGTCTCTGGTACAGCTGACATTTGCTAAAACATTATCGTTTATACAGTAATCAATTAGATTTGGCTAGGGCATTCATTACCTGGCAGAAATTATAATCAGCGTAGTTCGTGATTTTTTTTTTTTGAATTATTCATAATTGTAAAAGTAAATAAGAGAGAGACTTTTTCTGTTTAGCATATTCAGTGTTTCAAAGATATAAACCTTATATGGTCAACTAGACAAATCTAGGTAATGAACTAGCTTAAGGATTCCCTCCAAGCCTTTCGGCCGTTGATATCAAATCCCAAGCACTATCGCCAAGTTAAGTATTGGTTCGAAAGGCAAATGAAATTTATGAAAAAGTGCTCACTTCACAATTTTCAATTATTTCATTTATCGTATAAAGTGTTAGACGGATGGATTAACTTAGCAAAAGACGTAGCATTTGATATCATTACTTCAAACAGCCGACAAACTTGGTGGGAATCCCTAACAAGTTTTATTTTGGGAAGTTATCACATCTTTTTGGTTTTGAACAAAATCTATTTTTTTCTCTTAGCAATTACGAGATGAAAAAAAACAAAAATCCAATTTTACGATTACTTTCTTCTTTTTTTTTTGGCTTAGTTCCGATTTGAGGACTGCAGTCAGGATTCAGTTGTACATAACCTTTCTGCAACAATGTGGTTTCCTAAATCATACAGGAATGCTTATTCGTGTTCCATTACTGTTTTAACAATAGTTCATTTAAACCGTACCTTAAACATCAAACGACTGACTTTTTGTTTTCCAATAGGTTTACGTGTGTCTTAGTCTTTTTCGAGTAATCCACCGAACTCACCTAATTTAATGAAAAACATCACTGTGCTCTTGTTGTTGTGCACCGAACTTACATCTTAGTATTCATTATTGTTAACCAAATGTATTGTTATTTTTCGTGTTTTTCGTCGTGGGGCAGATAAACCAGTTTGGGTTAATGCTTCCTCAAACAAAAAGCAACAACAACAAAATGCTATAACTATGCTGTTAAAATAGTATTGAGGTTGATAGGTAACTCCGAGTTTACGCTTCTCATAACTCACCAATCGGCAAAAGGCATGTTCCTCGGTTGAGCTACAGCTATTTATAAACTTTTAACTTTATTTACCACATCGAAGAATTTATTTTCGTGAAACTAGTAGCAGCTAGTAGCTAGTAATTATACAAATATAAAAATTAGTAGGGGGATAATACGATTTGGCAGACTAGAACGGACGGACACCAAATCCGCTCTTCCCGCGTGCGGGATTTAGTCGATCTGGACGAGAGGGGAAAACAACCGGTTCCCGCGAGCGGGATTTTGTCGATCTGGACGAGGGGGGGGGGGGACACCCGTGCGCGGGATTTTGTCGATCTGGACGAGGGGCGGAAAACCCGCACTTACCGCGCGCGGGATTTTGTCGATCTGGACGAGGGGGAAAACTCCCGCTTCCCGCGCGGGTTTTCGACAATTTGGAAGTGTTAGAAAAGATAAAGTTTCGTTCCACCCTTGTGCTGAAATTTCAT
>JAHWFP010119413.1:0-20187 GCA_023313725.1 Lithobius niger | reverse complement strand
GGGTATTCGTAGCCTGCACTTGGAGTATGAGCTGGGGGACCGATCTGTGCCTGGCTGAGTTTTGTGTTTTGTCTGACTTACTAGCAGGTGTTGGGTTCCTATGCCAGTGTTTTCAGTCTTTACAGTGTACTCATCGGTTAGCCTTAGAAGTCGGGTGGAGGTTTTTTTACACTCGGCCAGTGTGGTCGGCTGGCTTTGATCAGCTGGATCAAGGGCCAAGCCGGGTACTTTGGGAATGAACTGGCTGATGGCCTCACCAGACGGGGATCCAATGAGAATGCTAACAGGGTTACTTTCGCTCTGGGCCCAAGAGATCAGCGCCTGGTTGTCAGGGGGATTTTTGTGAGAGAGTGGGCAGCTGAGTGTTCCTCCGGGTTGGTTGGCCGCAATTTGTTGGGGTTACACTCCTCCGTTGTCTAACCAGACCCCTCAATAGCCTCTCCCGTAAAGAGGCAAGTGTGAGCTCCAGGTTACGCACCGGGCATGTCCCGCTTTGGGCTAACCTGTTCCGGCTTGGGTGGGTGCGGCCGCCGGTTGTGCATGTGATAGTGGCGAGGAGTCCGTGCGTCATTTTCTTTCAGAGTGCCGTTGCTGGGTGGTGCAGCGGCGGTTTGTTCATATTGGTGGGATTGATCTCTCTGGTCATGGCCTTTAGTGGCACTCCGCATACTGCGGATGGTGTTCGTTCTCTGCGCAGGACGATTGGCTTTTGTAAGGCAACCTGGCGTCTAGTCTAATATTTTTTGTTCGTTCCCCCTCCCTCGTTCCCCATGCTTCCTTTGGTTCCATTTTGGAGCATGTGGCCAGTTAAGGTTGAACAGGAGGTACAGGTTGTGCTATTTGTACGGATTAGGTTTTAAGTAGGTTAGGTAAGGTTTTAGATTAGAGCGAATGAATTTGTAGGCCTGTAAGCTCTGAAAATAAAGTAAAGTAAAGCTTGTGTTGTTCAAAAACTGTAGTTGTAATGGCGAGAGATACAGATATTCTCTTATTACTGACAGCTCAATTCCGTAGAATGCAATGTTGCTTTTTATGGATGATGACAGGCACAGCCCAGAAACGCAAATATGTTCCCATAAAAGATGTCTTCGAAAAACTCCCACAAGGATCAGAACGCTCATTACTTGCGTTCCATGTACTCACCGGTAGTGACACTACCTCATTCATTTACAACCACAGTAAACAATCTGCGTGGAAAATATTTAAGGCACAGCACCATTTACTTCGTGGATTTAGTAACTCAGTAGACCTAACAGAATATGTGATAAAAATGGTACCAAATTCATTTGTGCAATGTACGGTGTGCTAAGTAAAACATAGTGTGCGGAAACGGCTCGTGTCATGCTTTTTTCGAAGTGTCGTGCTCCTGAAAATTTACCTTCAACAAACGATTCATTAAATTTGTATTTAAAACTTGCTCATTATCAGGCAGTTGTATGGAATCAGGCTACTTGTCGGGAATTTGAATTGCCAGCTCCAGAAGAAATGGGTTGGCGGTTGGACTGCAACATGCTACGGCCTGTATTAATGACTTTAGATCCTATACCGACAGCTTGCTTTAATATCATTTCGTGCCGTTGTTCTACAGGCTGTAGTATGACCTACCGCTGCAACTGTAAACAGTTCAAGATACTTTGCACCGTTGCATGTGGATATACAATCAATGAAAGTCCATGTATTAACGGGCAATAAACTCCCCCACCCTATTTTGTTTTGTAAGAAATGCTGTGTTTCACAAATATTTTTTTTTACCATTACTCCACTTCTATGAGACCAAATTAGATGTTCTATATACCAAATTAAAGGTAATACTGTGTGCTACATATAATTTACCGGATGGTAAGGAGGTTAATCTAAGCGTTAGTGGGTTATTGACGTTTAAAGCAAAATTTTATGGTAAAGAAACGCATTTTTTTGTCTTTCCATTAAATCTGTGAGTAAACTATTAAAAATACCGAAATAATTATTCAGTAATGTAAGATAGTACGTTTCAAGTCCTTTAATTTGATGTAAAGAAAAAAAAACGGCTTGATAGAAACCGAGATATTACAAATTTAAAAAACCTATCACCAGCGCCATTTTTCCCAAAATGGCGGCTAATTTCCGGTCTTAAAATTGCAATGAAAATTTGGTAACGTTTATATATTTTTTCTTCAGATGCTTCTGGTTCAGAAAAAAATAGTTACTGTTTCTACTAAAAAATGCCTCCACTTGTTACATTTTCAGATTCTTCTCCTAGACTATACCCCTTCTCAAGCCCACCCGACGACTCCTAACTCTTCAATTACTATTTCTGTTCACACCTCCTTCTCATTCTGCACCAACCCCACCCATTTTACACACCGCCCAACAACCTCTAACCCCAACCTCTCCTAACTAACCAACCACTCGTTCTGCCACCCCCAATCTGTTCACATCCTTCCTCTCCCTTTCTTCAGAATGCTGTGGTAGTGCTTGAACGCCTTCCCGAGCACAACCCACCGCCACAAGCCAACCCACCACCATCATCCCGCCAACCAAAACCAAAGGGTAAACCAAACTGGTTTAAATCGCTAAAACCAAAATCTCATAGAACTAAATCTCAAAAGTCAATGCTAAACCAAAAAAATCAGCGAAAAGAACAAGGCGAAAATATGAAAATACTTCAGCTGGAGCTACAACGGATCTATATCACAAATGAAGAATATTCAAACTTTCGATCCATACAATTAATGGTAGAATTAACAAAACGATTTGAACCACTAGATCCGTTTTAACACGCGTAATCAGTTTGCACTTTTAGTTTTCTATCAGCAGAATTTCAACCATAGGACAGCAACTTAGTTGAGCACAGTAAGTTTTATTATTTAAAAAGTGAAATTACGTTGTAAGTAGAAAACAGACTCGTATGATATGTTTTAAAATGCATATAAAAATATTATTAATAATACGCAAATATGGTACAAAGCTTAAGCTTATTCATTCAACTTAAAATGAACCAACAGTGTGAAAACACATTAGAATGACTGAGTCTGTCAATTGTGAAAGTTTAAAATAATTTTAATTATAAAAAATACAAAATAGAATATATATAAAATATGAAATGAAATATATACATGTGAAACTGTATTTCATTTCATATTGTGTATTGTGTATTCTATTTTGTATTTTTATAATTAAAATTATTTTAAACTTTCACAATTGACAGACTCACTCATTCTATTGTGTTTTCACACTGTTGGTTCATTTTAAGTTGAATGAATAAGCTTAAGCTTTGTAACATATTTGCGTATTATTGATAATATTTTTATATGCATTTTAAAACATATCATACGAGTCTGTTTTCTACTTAAACGTAATTTCACCTTTTAAATATTATTATAAAACTTACTGTGTTCAACTAAGTTGCTGTACTATGGTTGAAATTCTTCTGATAGAATGAGGTTTGTCTGGAAACTTCCACGTTCGTGTATAAGCAGAAAGCGATGACTAATATCAGCTGTTAGTAAAAGCATGAATGTTCCTGTTCCCGGTACATTCGCACTCATAACCTGCTGATATTTACTTGCTTGTCTGACAAACAGGAAAAAGAGAATGATACTGTTAGCACTTCTATGTACGCTGTTTCTTGATAACTGCTAGACTATTTCCTTAATGAAATAATGAATATCAGCAGCAGTACATCCTTTCAATAGTGAACATTACTTATTCAAATAAAGATTAGGGTTTCCATACTAATAAAATTGTGTTTTTAGAGCTCACTCACACACGAGTGAGTGTGTGTGAGTGAGAGATATCTGACACCTTTTCAATGTGTATGTGGGATTTTTTAATGTGTATGTGGGTGACGAAATCCCCCAGTCCAGGTTGACAAAATGTGATGCCCCCCTATCCAGATTGGTGATTTTCAGAGGACCACCATCGTCCAGATTCGACTTTTTTTTTTTAAAAAGGTTACAGTCGTATGTGTGTATTTGTGGGGGGGGGGGTAAAAACAAATTAACCCCAGATTGACGTCAGTGGGGAGAGAAAAAACCCCTCGTCCAGATCGACAAAATGTGGTTTCACTCGCTCGTCTAGATCGACGATTTTTAGTGGTTCGAGGGTGGGGGTGAGGATGTTCCGGGAGGGGTGGGTGAGGTCCCTGGGGCGGGGGGGGGTGAGGGCCTGTGGGGTGAGGTTTGGTTTCCGTTCGTCTGTGACGGATTCTTCCACCCCTTATCCAGATCGATGAAATGTGATTTCCCACCCTCGTCCAGATTGGCGATGTTTGGGGGGGGGGAGACCTGCATGCGGGAGGTGGGAAGCGATTTTCTTGGAGGGTCCGTTTGTGAAAATAATAGGAGGTACTCCGGTTCGACGAAAACCCGCGCGCGGGAAGCGGGCCCTTCCTCCAGATCGATGAATTTCCGCGTCCGGGAATCGACTCCTCCAGATCGATGAAAACCCACGTGGGAAGCGGGCTACTCCTTCTGATTCTCGAAAACCCGTGCGGGCAGCGGCTTTTCCAGATTGATGAAAACCCACGTGGGAAGCGGGCCACTCTTCCAAATTGTCGAAAACCCACATGGGAAGCGGGTGTTTTCCCCCCTCGTCCAGATCGACAAAATCCCACGCGCGGGAAGTGCGGGTTTGGTGTCCGTCCGTCCGAGTCTGCCAAATCGCATTATCCCCCTACTAACATTATTCATAACCTTTTTTCAACAAAAAGCGTTAAGCTTTCTGAAGAATTCTTATACTACTCTCGAGTAGTATTTGAAACGAGAATACATCGTCTCCTTTCAACATCACTTCAACTTGCATAATACAGCAGTGGTTTCCTAGTTGAATTTACAATTCCTGTGTGCACGAAATGATAAAAGTTGAGCTACTAATTGTTGCCAGATGCATTCACTGGTTCGTTTTTGTTCATAGGAATGGTATTTTCTTCAACCCGCTCCTTGAACAAAGTAGTTTTGTTTCCCTAATTACCCATCACAAACTGACTGAAACCGACAAGAACTCGCTGTGAAAGCAGTCAGCTTGTAGGACGAAGTAGCTTGTCAGAGTGCCTCAACCAAAGCATTTATTTTTGATGAAAGTGCCAGTTTCCTATATTTAAAATAGTATATAATCCCTAACTATACTAAATTTTATGCAACCATCATTAATTTATTGCTTACTATTACCGGGTAATTCAAGTACCGCATAATATTTACGTCTTGGGGGTCACTTTTACAACTACACTTTGCATAATAGCGATAGGCGTAACGGGAGCAGCCTAACGCTCTTCTGCTGCCTCTTTCCTTCTGCCACCATGGTAAGCAATGATTACGCACACATCTCTGGGAACTCAACTAATTTGTCACTGCTTTATCAGGTGGCAGGACAAGGCCGTATCAGTATGGCACAGCGGTGCCATCAGTATTTGGTTTCAAAGGTCGTGGTTTCAATTCCCCGCTCAGGCAATCTGACATTTAAGTCCAAAAGGTAACGTAAATAGGTTTGCTTCTGTATTTATTTAGCCCTTTCGAGCCCTTTGGCTTTCCGTAGTGTTTAATTAATTGTGTTTTTTGTTAAGGCTTTCGTTTCTCGCAGCTGGAATTTAACTGCATCTGCAATGGTGTCGTTGCCCTGAAGCAACTCTACCTGCATTAGCTAAATTAGACTTCGTTTGAGAGCAAATGCTTACGTCTTATAATTCGTGACAGTATGATGAAGAATTCCTCCTGATGAAACAATTTTCTCAAACGCTTCTAAACCCAATCATTGATTCGTTTCGTAACGAGCTGGCCGAGCTAAAACCGCCGCCATGTTTGAATTTCAGATAATTTCGAGCTTCTAGTGCGAGAATAAAAATGAGAGTCGTCGTGCAAACGCCCCCTAAGGGCTCGTTTATGCAATGACAGTTTTCAAGCTCGCTAGCATTTACTTGATCAATTCTACGTCTGATGGCTGCTTCAAACTTCTCGCGTTTACCGGACTATGCGGCTTTCGAGTTGTCTATGCGTGATAGTAACCATGGCAATGACACAAACGCATATCTTCGCCTCCTGCGGCGTGACACGGCGTACGATGCTTGCAACATTTGAATGTCGATTTATGACAACAAGAAAACAATTTTGACTGCAGTCCAAAACGACGGACTGTTTTTTGTAAACGGCATTCGATGTTTTGTCTTCTATTCGATATCCACGAAATAGACGCCATGTTGGATTTTGAATTCTCGCTGCGAAAAGCTATTTATTCTACCGACGTTTGATCGTTGCTAGAAAGGTTGCTAGAAGGTTTAATGAGTGTCGCAGGGTTTATTCGGCGGCATTGAGCGTGCACCTTAAAATCAAGGAGGCTAGGCTTCTTACCGAGTGCTCAACTAGTTCTCTTTTAGAGTGCATAAAACCAAAACGGATTCTTCTAGAACCATTCCTCCACTTCTTAAAGATAATGTTTTTGTGACCAATTCCAAGTGCAAAGCCGACATCTTCAACTCGTGTTTTGTATCAAATAGGGTTGTGGATGACAATCAACCATGCCTAGCTTTAGACTGTAATCAGATTGCTAACAGGTGCGATTTGGTGCAGTTTACCCAACAAAATGTGCTTGCCGCCCTGACCTGTCTAAAACCTAGCCATGCTGCAGGACCCGATGGTCACTCTGCGTTTTTGTTTCGCGAAATCCGTAATTTTATATACAAACCCTTGGTCCATATTTTTAACTTATCCTTTGAAGCCTACTTTACCTTCAGTGTGGTCTGCAGCCAAGGTGGTCCCAATTTTAAAAAAGGGTAATGCGGCGGACCCTGGAAACTATAGGCCTATTTCTTTGACTTCAGTTTCTTGTAAGGTTATGGAACGGATTATACGGGAACACATGCTCCAATTTTCTAAGACACCTGGTCCGAGGCGCTCGATATCGGAGTCCCGACCGATGTGATTCTTTTTGATTTTAAGAAGGCATTTGAGTCGGTTGTCCACCGTAAATTATTAATGAAACTCGATCATTCTGGTTTTGGGGGAATGCTTTTGAGGTGGCTAAAAGCCTTTCTGTTGAATAGAACCCAATTTGTCATGGTGGAAGACTCACCATCAACCTCGTTGAATGTTATTAGCGGAGTGCCCCAGGGATCGGTTCTTGGACCTCTAATTTTCATAATTTACCTTAATGATCTTTATAGTAACTCCAACACTTGCGAACAAAGTAAGTTTGCTGATGATTTGATCAGCCATTCTCCCATATTAGATGATACTGGTGCCTGTCTCCTTCAAAGGGAGATTGATGAAGTTTATAGCTGGTCAATTAAGTGGCAATTGCCCATCGCAAATTCACAATGTATGTCATTCCACATAGGAAGCAGAAACCAATGTCACTCTTACAGTATGGACCGCACCGTGTTACCAGACGTTTTCTCAGTGAGAAGTTTAGGTGTCTGGTTTTGTTCCACCCTTAAACAAACGATGCATTGTAACCATATTGTAAACAGTGCTCTAAATCGCCTATATGTTGTCAGAAACGTTTTTTCATCGGGTGACACGCATATTCTGCTCTGGGCTTTTAAAGTTTATGTCAGGCCATTGCTTGAGTATGCTTGCCAAGTTTGGGCTCCCAATCTTTTATAGGATATTGATCATCTCGAATCGGTCCAGCGCCGTTTTACCAGGTCCTTGAAGGGCCTCAAAAATCTACCATACGCGACCTGCCTACACCGTCTTAATCTCGACTCCCTTGAACTACGTCGTCTAAAGGCAGATCTTATTCTAACCTTTAAAATTGTAAGGGGATTTCTACCTATAGATATCCCTTTATTCGAGTTATCAACGATGAAACACACTCGAGGACATATGTATAAACTTGTGAAACCGCCAGCCATGTTGGAGGTCCGCAGATCTTTTTTGCAGTTAGGGTAGTCACACCATGGAACTCTCTTCCTGCGGATGTGGTTTCGGTGGCTACTGTGGATGCTTTCCGTCATCGTCTGGGGGGAATTGATCTGAAACGTTTCCTAAAAAGACCCGAGTTTGGTTTTATCTGATGTTTTATGTTTTAAAACGTACGGATCGGTGTAAGCGGCTCTCAGCCCTGCCGTTTCCTTTACACCCTAACTGGTGTTCAAACCGTATATTATATCATATTATATTAACTGTACTTTGAGGGAGAATAGCAAATTTTGGAAGTAGCTTAAAATGACAACAATTTTGTAGCAATGTTTAAAATTACTGTAGCACTTTATTCTTTATCCGTGTTGTTATTTATAATACATACAATTTGTTATCTATTACAACATTCATTTAGTAGCAACGGGAAACTAATAATTAATAAAGTACGGTTGAGTAGGAAATAGCATTCACCGTAAACGCGCCCTAACAAAGTGTTACGATGCGTGGGCGCGTGAAGAGTGATATTGTCGTTGCATATTGCTAGTTTTAACATTGTTGGCTGGCGTTGGTTATTGGACAGCCTAATCTGGCTGTTGCAGACATAGGGCCTTAGGGCTTCGGGCAGATGACCAGGAGTGGTTAACGCTCGTTAAACCCTTTGAAACCCATTTTAAACCCTTTGTTATTGGACAGTTCGTATATTTTGTAAAGTGTCGTCGGTTTGTGAAATTTCTGTAGTGTATAGATAGTGTAGAGATTAGACAGAGTACAAGTAAAATGGGGCCTCCTGACCGGCAAATAAAACCACAAGTGCATATAAGGTCACAATTTTAATTTTCAACTGGTAACTTCCGGTCTTGGTCCTAATAAAAATGATTTAAGATAAGATCATCAAAATAGTGCTGCAAAAACTGGAGCAGCCACTGTGAGCTACACCATTTTGTCTTTTCAAAATGGTGGAGCTCACACTGGCTGCTCCTGTTGTTGCACCACTATTTTGATGTTTTTATTATCTTAATTCATTTTTATTGTGACCAAGACCGGAAGTTACCGGTTGAAAATTTAAAATTGTGACCTTGTATGCATTTGTGGTTTTATTTGCCGGTCAGGAGGCCCCATTTTACTTGCATCCTTCAACCACAAAATTAAGTTTTCTCAATAGACGGAGTTGATTGAGACTGAGCACATGGCCGTGGGCCCTTAGGCTTTTAAATAAAACAGTTAAACAGTTAATTCTTTGTTAATAACGAAAATGAAAAATCTTGGTTTTCGCTTTAATCTGTCAGTTTTAAATCATAGGGTGCTTAGTGTCTAATTTACGGATTCAAAATTGGGCGGCGGACATGACTGAATGACTTATTTAGTTCTTCAGGCGTCAGAAGCCCAGTTTAATTGTTTTCGAATTGATAATAATAATAATAATATTTATAATAATAATAATAAATCTTTTTTTCGACCTCAGCACAAAAGGATGGGAAGGAATAGGTTTACCCACTTATACCGTGCCTAAATTAAAATTGATAAAAGTGACACTTATTTACAATAAATAATAACAGGTTGATACCATTGTCTTAAAAACTACGAAAACTTAACACATCTGGTCAGATCAACATTATTTAACCTCTTTTAAAAGGTAGCAAGTATTGGCGCTGTGACAACATCAGTAGGAAGAGCATTACAGGGACCGAAGACGCGATGAAAAAATAAAAACCTACGACAATCCCTCGTACTAGTCTTCACTTTTAATTTAAGGATATGACCCCTTGTACGATTTCCTTCCCTTAATGAAAAGAAACGGTTGCTCCCCAGTCGGTCAATCCATGTAAAATTGAAAAGGTCAGGCTTAGATCCTAATTAAGTCTCCTCTCTACGCAATACTGCTAACGGGGGCAAAAAGAAGTGGAAAAATCAAATAGTGTGAAGCAGAACAATGCCATTCGTTTTTCGACAATCATTTGACAAAATATACGAAGAACTTAATAATGCACGTTAACTCTAGATACATGCTAATGTGTTGACATCAAGTAATAGACAGAGGCCAAACAAAATTGGGCGGAGAATGGACATACACATGATAAACCAGGCAGCACCAATGATAATAGAATGGGTGCGAAAAAAGCCAACTGAACAAAAAACGGCTTTGCCTTTAGAAAAAACCTTACAGCTCGTATCCATAGAAACGTACACCTGTGAAATCACACAAATAAAAACGGATTAGAGTTCACTAGAAAGAAACGAACTATAATTTGAACTCAAATTCAAGGGAACAAACCAGAACAAAATAAATCCCCAAATAACAAAACGCCTGCATGATAGACAAATTTAAAAAACCTCCCCCCCCCTCAACAACACAATCGCCGACATGGCCGATTCTAAACACATTCTGTGTTCACTTTTTTAGGAATGAAAACATTCTGGTTCAGTGAAATTAGTCAAAACAAACGCTCTTAACAAAAAAGAGCTTGAATTCATACACCAAATAACACACATAGCCACTCAAACGAAACAGAATTAAAATGCAAACCCCCTAACCAAGACAAATTACAGACCAAATTTAAAAATAACTGTATAAAACACAAATTAAACAAACGCACGCACTTTCTCACAGTCATAGCCCAATTCAAATGCAAAGTGTGTACACTTTCTGATATTACCAGGAAATAAAACAGTACTTGGTGTGTGGAATTGGAGTTCAATTTGTAGTTCATCTCCTTCGAGTGAACTCTATTCTGTTTTTATTTGTGTACTTTTGTAGGTGTGAGTTCCGTAACCATAAGAGCTCTATGCGTATTTGTTCATTTATTTGTTACTTTTCAGGGTGCTTTATTATTTTGTAAGAGAGCATAGTAACATTGTTTGCTAGTACGACAAAGTTTCTGCGTGTTACTGAAACACTTGAATCAGAGTAAAAAGGTTGGCTGCAGAGCACAAAACACGTAAATGGCAACCTCGCTCTCGTGTTGGCTTTACCCGTAACTCAAATAAAAGCCTTTCAATGGCAATTGGTGAGTGACTGGTGGCTTTTTTTGAGCTTGATTCTGCTATACGCTAGCAAGCGAGGTCGGCATGTTATGATGACTCCTCACCACCCGAAGACCGCTTTTCCTAAATAAATTAGGCTGCGCATGCGCCGACTCTGACGTCATGCATTTGTTATCTCTGAAATCAACATGGCAGTCGTTTTCGATCCGACGAATCGACGCAATGAATCGATGCTACTCTGGACTAACAAAGTAGTGAATACTTATTATGAAACGTAAGTGGGAATGCTCCGAACGTGAAGATTGTATCCGAGTGTATTATGCTACAATTGGGAATGTGGAATTTACCAAACAAGTTATGCGAGGGTTTAAAGGCAGCGTAGGTGGAAGCCCTCTGACTGGGCAAAAAGCTCGCAAGGCATACAAGACATCAGCAGTAATTTTCGACACCTTTATTTTTGTGTCTTGATCACTATAACAACAAGCATTACAATTTACAGGTGGGAAACCCACACCAACCTTCAATATGGCCGCAACCAGGCTTGGTTGGTGTGGGTTTCCCACCTGTAAATTGTAATGCTTGTTGTTCAAGACACAAAAATAAAGGTGTCGAAAATTATTGCAGATGTGTTGTATGCCTTGCGAGCTTTTTGTCCAGTCAGAGGGCTTCCACCTACGCTGTGGAATTTACGTTAGGCTCGCTAGATAGCTACTAGAAGAAACGATCGCGGTCCTATGCGCAAGGCCAGCTGAGATAGTAGCTGCTTCCTGGACCAACTCTTATCTCAGCCGGCCTTGCCTATGCGCGACCTCCAGATGTAGACCCGTGCACCGCCACGCTACGCCATGCCACCGCCCGCCAATGATTTTTCCAATATTCCGCACGCTGTTGCTGATGAAAAATAATTCATCAATAATTAATTCCGCTGCCCGGCGCCGTTAATTTTTCGGCATGCTGCGCCACTAAGTAGTTTTGCATTTTAATTCAAAATTTCAGTTTTAACTTTGAACGAGTTTTTCACGATCCGAGGAACCTTAAAAACTAAAAAGGTAAGAAAGATGAAAATCCTTGAAATGGCAAAACGAAACTTAAAACAAACAAATTTGCTGAAGTACTTGCTCGTCATAGTGTGCTAGTTTATTTTTCACATTCGCGCAACGAGATTGGAGGTGTTAATGTTTTACACTTTTAACAATCTCCTGCTACAGGTCATCCACGATTACCAGCCCTCAGTCGGTTTGCATGCTTAGCATTCCCATCAAAGACCAAAGACCATCAAAGACCATTGTGGTTGTTGTAGTTGTGTTTTTTTCCCGTCCCGCCAAGTAAAACTAGGGTGCCGGTATCAGAAACTGCATACTGTTATTTAAACCCAATAAATTTTAGCATAAATACGTCTAAACTAATTACCCTTCTTCCCGCCATACAAAAAATTTTTTACATTTTTTCTTTTTTGGGGCGGAGGGGGAGGCGGGCCCCTTCCCCCCACTACCACTGCCGTCCATTGAACATTCGAGCCTTAGCTTGCAAATTTTCAACAACAATTATGTGCTATCACATAGGCCGTACAAAATCAAGCTCCATAGATCACAGTTGTGTTCTTGTTTTTAATGACGCGTGGAGTTAATGCTGGCTGAATGGCTGTTTAGTGTTTGTCCTAGAAATTCTTTCTGTCATTTTTTTTCTGTTTGTTGCTGTTTGCAGACCAATCCGACTGCCAGTGAGTCATTCCTGTGCGACTGTCCAAACGGAACGGTTAGGGGCAATCCGAATGTTGACATGGTGCAGACTTGCTGGTTCCGAGTGGGTGTGGGTATGCAAGTCAAAAAATACCTATAACGCCGGCTACCAGATGCACACGGGAGTGAATATAAAAGAAATCCACGCAGTTTTTTAGTCTTCTGTACAGCCATACCGGTTGAGAAGACTATTGCAACGACTTTGTCCATCCGTCCGTACGTCGTTTTTTTTCCAACTTCGCAACAGTACCAGAATGAGACGACCATGGTTTACGACGTTAGATTCAGTGTTAGAAGTTAGTTAAATAACATGGTAAATTAAAACATTGTTACTTCCTTATAGCTAATAGACTTATTCGACATAACTAAATTAAATAATAACACTTGATCGTCCAGTTGAAATCCTAAGATAACACGCAATTAAAAAACCAATGGATTTTAGCTTCGTTTAAAATAGTCTCGTCGCATTGTTGCGCGAATGAACGGGCCTACCGTCGAACTAAATTCTCCCTTAGGCCTATCTGCTACTTACAATTATGTCTGAAATAAAACATAAGCGTAAAAGCTAACACATTTTTAACCGGCAATTCTGATGGCTACTGCTTTTAGATTATATAATAGAGATATCTGTTGCAATGCGTGATAGAGGTGTGAGCATCACCGTTGGTAGTTGTTGAATTGTACAGAAGACCGGATGCGACTAGGTAAGTAGTTAGGATCACTAAAGTGTCTAGTATAGTGATACAGCCTAACAGAGCCCCATGTATTTTGGGTACCACATTTAAATCCTAGGGGGGAGGCGCGTGCATCTAGGGTCTATCGGTCGGGCCCATGACCAATAAGCCGTAGAGGCGCGTTGCCATATCCCTATGAATGCGAAGCGGTAGCCTCTCGGTGCTTGCCCGGCCGGGATAATAATTGTTACCAGTTGAAAAGACTCCCCTGTTTGCGTGCATGCATAGGTAAAAGTGATAGGCAGGAGATACACTTTTTTTTTTATTAAAAATCGTTTAGAGGTACATGCATATTACAGTTGTGAAATAACAGCAAAAAAAGCCTGAGACAGTCAGATCTTCGAGCCAGGGGTCTTCTTCAAGGTGGCCTGAAAGCTGTAAAAAGGTAAGAAATTGGAATTACCGAAAAATACTGGAATATAAACACATAGTCAGAAGTCACATGTGTTGAAGGTTACCTTAAGTATGAGGATGCCCACGTTGTCTCTTCAAGTTGGATTGAGTGTAAGTATGGTTTCCTCTTCAAGGCAGCTCCTTCAAGTCGGTCTGGAAGCTGTAAAAAGGTAAGAAACCAGAATTACCGAAAAATACTAGAATATAAAGCATAGTCAGAAGCCACACATATTGAGGGTTACCTTAAGTATGAGGATTGAGCATGGAACCTGTATATTTCTGCCTGTAAAAAAAAAATAGGTGTTTGAAAGCGAAACAATAACGGTGTACGTATAATACCACCTGATGGGCTTCATCTAGTCGGGGGTAGTTGTGTGTAGGGTATGATGGGGACTGAAACAAAAAAAAAAACCACGAGATTAGACACGGCAGAAATACAAAATGAAGCGACGTCAGGCGGAGACTGAGGGAGCCTAAAAAACTCACCTTCGCAAATCATATAGGCTATAACGAAGCGATATCAGCCGAAGTAGTGCCTTCAATTCGATAAGCGGAACGTAGTGCAGACTGAGAATTTAAGAACGTGGACAAGGCTGAGGGAGCGGAGTGATAACAGCTAGGTAGTTAAAAACCCAAAAATCCACCGGCAGTTTCCTGAAGGGGAAACTGACGGCTAGTAACGAATCCCCGGGAGCGTCCAGCGAAGGGGATAAGCCTCTATACCCGTAAAAAAATCAGAAGCTAGGTATTATAAAAAGCAAAAGTCCCACCTGTAGTTTATAAGATGTAATACAAACAAGAAGTGAGACATGTAAAGAAGTGATATCGCAAAAGGCCATATTGCGCGCATACGGTCTAGCTATCATGTGGAAGGAGGCGTCATCGCAGCGAGTCATAATACACGTTGTTTGTAGGGTTTGTGTAATACGGCTCCCTTCAATGGCGCTCTTCCAGACAACACCCGGGCGATACCACCAGGAGGCCCGTAATCCGCTGCGATACGTAAGGGAATGTGTGGCAAAAAAAAAAACAAAAAATTAAATGTGACGAAGTTAAACAAAAAATAAAATTAAAAAAGGTATCCGTTGACGTATCGTGTTCATCACCCGAATTTGGAATTCTCAAACGTTAGTCGTCCGAGTGGCCCAACGGTGTTTCGTTGGTTCTAATTGCATGATGCCGCGTAGTCGAAACCAATGTTAAGTTCGTCGCCTAGGTTTCCAGTAGAAAACTAGGTGTTTATCGTAGACGTTAATAAAAGATATGGCCGAAAAAAAGAACAAGTATGGACAATAAACAAAATAAGTAAAGTCGGACACGAAGCTACGCAAACACAAATTCCCCCTTGCGAGGGAAAAATTTATTAAGTAAAAACCTACATTTTTAAGAAGATTTAAGATCTCTTTTTAGCAAAACATTTATATAATAAAAAAAAAACCCACACCGTGTACAATGAAGGAGATTTAAGATCTCTTTACATTTATATAATAAAAAAAACCCACCACCGTGTACAATGAAGGAGATTTAAGATCTCTTTAGCAAAACATTTATATAATAAAAAAAATCCCACACTATGTACATTGAAGGAAGTTTAAGACCTCCTCATCAAAACAGGTATATAATACAAAAAAAAATTCACAACATGATTGAAGAGGGTTTAGGACCCTGTAGTGAAACATTTATATAATAAAAAAAATTAAAAAAGGTTTAAGACCCGTACATTATTTAAGAGGGTTTAAGACCCCTAGGAAAAAAAAACACCAACAGCAACGTCAGTCTCATTTTCCCCCCCACAGTCGATCATAACAACGGCTTACAGCATTGAAAGCAGTCTTTATTTTCGGAAGGTGTAACGAATTTAAAGTGTCTTTTGACGAAGCGAACGACACGGCGGTCGTTAAAATCCTTCGTCATAGGATGGAAATGTTGTTGGATACGAGTCATGGGGAGACCATTGGCTTTATGATATAGAAAATAAAGGCAGTATTGGCCGCATACCGTACTACAAGGTCCTTGGTAAGTGTGTAGATTATAATTCTTAAAGGTAGAATTCCTACCGAGGAAACGCAGGATGTGTACGTTAGTAGGCTTCAGACCATAGCTGTCAAAATAGTCAACGGACGCTTTGAGGTGGTCGAAATAGATGGCGATCCAGTGACTACCTGGTTTGGAAGAGGGGTCCAAATTAACGATGTACGCCGAATGGGTGGCTGTTCTAGGTAGCTGATCGGAAGCGTACACGTCACCGAATAAAGGCCCTAGCTTCTTGTGACTGCTAGCTGCGGCGCGCAATTGATCCGTTTGCATTGTTTTTTAGTGTTCATATAGAATGTTTCTAGATTGATCGATTTCGAGTACGGATTGATGCACCATGTAAAGTACTAAATTTATAGTTTCCGTAAGGGCTTCTTTGAAACTAATGTCGATACGAAGAGATCCTTGACGAATGAGGTTGTAATGGCACTCTCCTTGGCTTTTATCGGAAGTCAAATCAAAGGCGTACAGCGCATTGCCTTCCGGGTAATCACCATACGCGATGGGTGGAGGCGAGCCCGAAACCAGTTTGTTGGTATCTTGAAAAAGTGAGTAATAATTTCGCACGTATAAAGAATTGTCATAGTCTGGTTTATAGGGAATAGAAGGAATAGTTTTTCCATCGGCCTGCAAAGCGAGATAATTAACGTTGTAGTTGGCAAAGTTGTAAGGATTTTTAGTATAGCTACCGTTGTATGCACTATTCGAAACCAGGCCGAGAAGACAAAACGAAGGCATGTTTCCCAGGACGGCATTATCGAGATTGCCTTGTAGACTACCTTGAGGTATAGTAAAAGTTTTAATTTCAACACGGCGGACTGGGTACTTTGCGGAACCGTCTTTTAAGGCCTGGGTGAACCCCACCAACACTGCCGGTGATGGTGTGACTCGGCGGACGAACAAGGCTGCCTTAGTGATGTTCACGCGGTAGCTCGGGTTGGTCTCGGCGCTCATTAAACAGAATGCATCTTTACTACGAGTTAATTTGAGACGGAGATCGACATTGTTTAACAAAAGTCTGTCTTGCTGAAATAGGTCGCAGTGAGGGCGACCGTACAGGTCTATAACTTTACTAGTCTTGACACGTTTGGTGCGTGCTTTAAGACCAACGTTACTTCCACCAGGATTACCACTATCGAAACTACCGGCAGTATCGGCTTCCCACAGTTGACTGGAGAGGTGACCGGCTTTAGCATCGGTGCCATGAGTCAATAAAGTCTCTAAATAAGAACGAAATGCGTACCCATTGTCGCTATTAGACACTTGTTTTCCATTTAATGTACAATCGCATTGCGAAAAAAGGGAATGCAAAAGTAGATTTACAGGACCAATCTTCTCGGTGTCTGTTATAGTCGTCGCTACACCTTTAACTATTTTGCACTGGATGTGTAAAAACGACTGACTCAAGTCCAAGAGACAGTCGGCAGCTCCAGGAACCACGAATTCGATAGGAGCACCGTCACTTAATGTGGCTAAAGGATGATACTCGACTAGAGTGTCATCATTTACGGTCACCTGCACGGGAGGTGTCGTAAAGAGCTCAAGTTCTTCCTTGGTGCAGGGGACTGAATCTCTGTCTGGTTTCAATGACATGATGATGTGGAATGAAAGACGGCGTAGTACAGTATGCGGTTATATACTTTCTGTTGCTCATTTAACCGAAAAAGTCCGCCTTACTTCTAGGCTTGCTTCTTCGTTTTTTGGAAGCCTGTAGGCGTCTTAGTTTTCTCTTCCCACTTCCTGATTGACAACGCTTCTTCTTCCTCTTGCGACCGGTTCCCACTTGCCCACCTGTAGCAGTGGCCACGGCATCGTGTTTAGCCGCCCTCCATCTCGTCCGAGCAGCTTCCTTAACAGATTGTCCAGACTCTACGTCATCCAGCATCCTTCCCCCAGATCTTAGCGCATAACGTCCTATCCCCATTAAACCTCTTTTAAGAAAAGGGACGGCCGTCCGAAAGATACCGCTCAAGAAATCCCCGAACCCGCCCCCCCCTCTCTGTATTCTTCCCCCCGCAAAATAAGGGGCTCCTCCTCTCTGGACAGGGCAATAGTGTTGCACGCATACGCGAGGATCTAATCCGGAGTAAGGGGCTCGCATGGTTTTTTTTTTAAGGACGTCGCTTAAAGTGTAGTGTCAGGCTAACTTCTCCCGAGTTAAATGGAATGGCCACCCCCATGTCTGACATTATATAGACTCTAAGGGTCTCGAAATTAAGACGAGCGACTGGTTTGTAGTAAGGTTTAGTAAATATTACATTCGTCATATCGCCTTCTCCGATTCTTACAACTCTTAATAAAGGCGCCAGAACGTCACCAACTAGGGTCTCCGCCACTATGTCGCTGTAAATATAAAAAGAATCGAACCCCCCGATCAAGTTAAGTTTTATAGTTGATGCAACTGCTCTATGAAAAAAATGATCGGCTCTAAAGCCTATTCTACTCGCCAAAACCTTGTTAATGCTCATACTCAATACTTCCAGAGGAGTAGTCTCTTTATCAGCCGATAAAAGTATGGAGGGGAAACGTATAGACATTACATCTCCGACTTCCCCGTATTCGAACTTAGGATATTTAACAGCGCGCACTCTTTCTCTCATGGCCTTGTTTAAAGCATTCGCCAATTCGTGTCCCGTTTTATAGTAACCAGGAGTTAAAGGAACGTTGATGGTAGATACAAAAGTGACGTAGGACACGAACCAACTCCCGTCATTAAATTGCTGCAGAATACTTTCAGTCGTGGCCCTAGTATGAGCTTTTACATCGTCGTAATAACTCTCTCTCAACAACCTATCCGACCTATCCCAGCCTAAAAACCTAGCGAGACTATAAGACAAACACAACTTAGCATCTGGAGGTAGTTTATGGTCAATTTCAACGCGTTTACCTACTTGATTGTAACTGAAAGTAATGGAAGGCATTCCCAACTGATTTTCGATAGTCGTATTTAAAAAAGTCAAAACCTTATCCATTTGGTAAGTGAAAAACACAAAATCTTTATTGAAAACTAGATCCAATTCCGGTTCCACGGTCAATGTGGTTTCCCCCCCCACCACTTTATGTTGATTAAGAATCGCGAGTTTAGCAGATTCCGGTATATCGAATTCTTGGTAATTATATCTAGAGAATTTAACGTAAGTACGGGTTCCACATTTTAGAGTCATTCCACTATCTGATGCCACGTTAGCCCAGTTCCTCGAGTATTGAAATTCGGCCAGTCCGACCTCCCAGCCACTACCAGAAAGACTTATTCTTTGAGCTAATTTCGTAGTGTAATCGTTAAGTGAATTTGTAGGAAAAAGATCCAGGCTAGCATTGGCTGGTAAAGTCATGTAGAAACTATCGCCCTCCATTTTGTTTTTATAGTTTTTTCAAGTCTTTAGCCGGGATCCAACGGTTATGGGTTTTATCGTAACCTTCGAAAGATACTAGATACTTTTTGTTGCGTCCGACACCTTTGCTTCTCAGCACCTTGTCTACGCGATGGTAGTCCTCCCCGTCCTTTTTAAGCACTTTACCTACTTCGAATAAATAAAAGCGACCTTTAATTTCTTCCCCGTTATAATCTTTAAGCCTGACAGTAACTTGACCTAAATTGCCGCGAGGAACCAAAACTTTAGTTACGAAAAATATTTCCCTCGACCACAAGCCCCTGTAAGCTTTATCAAATTTCCCTTTTGATATAGCGATGCGAACTTTATCACCTATTTTTAAAGGAATTTTAATATTTTTACGTTTAGTCAAAGCATGGCCTAGCTGCTTTAAATCGTCACCGAACAATTTAAGCCACAACCGCGTATGATTTTGAAAATTGACGTTATCAGGTGGCATGCCAGTGGCCGAATGGCGAGTTTTGTTGTAAGAATCTACAATTTTTTGAATGACCGGCACGTATTCGTAAGTACCTTTAGATAAAAAAAACCGATGTAATCTAGATTTTAATTCTCTTTGCCACCTTTCAACGTTACTATTTTTTATATCTTCATTTTCGGTAGTAAAAAAATGAACGTCTTTTGCTTTAAAATAATCCTGAACCTCTTTCGCTAAAAATTCACTCCCTTTGTCGCTGCTAGCGTTCATTACTTTATAGCCTATACGTTTAAATATTTTCTTAAACGCCTCGACCATTTCTCGGCCTGTTTTAGTACGCAATACTTCAACCCAGGCTTTACGGCTCAAGCCGTCCAAACAAGTTAAAATGTACCTGTATGGTTTGTTATGCTGTCTTAAAGAAATCATGTCACTTAAGTCACATTGTAGGAAACTCCCCAACCCACCCACTATAGTTTTATTTCTTTTAAATTTATACCTGGTCGGTTTGGTTATGGTGTATGCATCCTGACGTAAAAGCCAGTCTTTAATAGCGGCTAAAGTATATTTTTTACCGTCCCGCTTAGCCCGAGAATGTAATTTGGTCGCCGAGGCGAAACTAGTGGCTTCCCCTAAGCTGTCGTGATACAATTTAGTTAAATA
>JAHWFP010119411.1:0-19623 GCA_023313725.1 Lithobius niger | reverse complement strand
GGCTAAAAATAGGCACTTCCGGTTTGAGAAATTCAGTTGGCCCTATATCCAGATTTCATTAGTATGCCTAAATTAGCATCTCTGCCAAATATGGTGCTTTCCTCACTAAAATGCAGAAGTCACCCTATTTTAGTAGCTAAGCTGCCCCACTATTTAGGTTAGCGTAAAGTATCATTTCAACCAAGTCAGCCTGCCATATATCGTTCAGGCTCAGTATAGTCATTTTCCGTCTCGGAAAATTTTTTCGGGTTGGTTTGTGAAGTTCTTTTATGAGTTGATCCATTTTTTTTATTTCCCATTCCAACCTAAGTTTTGTTTTCATGATTCACTTAACAATTGAAGCGGCTAGCTTTTCCATCCACGCCAGAGAAGGATCGTCTCTCACTATTGGCAATTAGGACTTCGTCAGCGGGGTGCCGATCTTTTAAGTCTGAGCTCTCGGAGTAAGCGATATCGATTTCTGTGCACGCTTCGTCTAGTTATTAATTCCCGGATCACCTCGAGCCAATCTTTTTTCCAGTTTGGTTCCCGGACCGCTGTAGTGATAGCCCAGTAAATGCATCTCGAGCGGTAACTTATCTATGATTTTGTTTACGATTCCTTTTCCAGACTTGATAAAGGAAGCTCTTTTCATCCCGCACTCTTCGCAAAATACAACTTGTATCTGTCGGTTATTTTTTGTTGGTGATAATAACGGATGGTTCGGGACCGTTAGAAGTGCGATCTTTACATTTGATGCAGTACCTCATCTTGATATTTTTTGTTTCCATGGTTCTTTGTTTTATATACGATTTTTTTTTAACCTAGACCTAAATTTTGATAAGTCACCCTTTTTTCCCGAGCAGTTATGATTTGACTTTGCTGCATTTCTGATAAACTTTCGACCATGTCGTTTCTATGTCCATCGTGGCTGACCAAAGCAGACTTATACAAAAGCCTGAGGCTCTTTATCAAGTTGTTAGGATCGTTGTAATATTTGTAATCGACTCTGTTCGAGTAACTCGCTTCTTTAACCATCCCCGTCCCTTTTTTCTTCAATTTCATGTTTTCCCAAATCAGAGCGATAATGTCTATTGTACTTGGTGCTACGATTAGATTTGGGTTTACGAGTAGCTGGGTTGTGGTTGTGATAGATAATGTTAGAATTTTTTAACATGGCCGCGTAAGCTGCTTTAACTTCCGGCGCAATGGAGGTTTCTTTCAAAACTTTGAAAACTAGCAAATTCCAAAGCCAGCGTCTCCCCACGTATTGCTTCCCCTCGACCACTACGTCATTCTCAAAATGTTTGACCATCTTATTCCTGAAGGTCAGCTCACCTTTTTTAGTGTCATATTGCAGCCCAAATACTGGGTCAGTGTCCTTGGGATTTTCAAAAAAATTTATCAAGAAATATTTAGCAGTTTCTCCAATAGCCTGGCCAGGTAACAAACTATCAAGGGGCCTTAGAGTGGCGATGTTAGGAAGCTCCGGGTAGTGGAAATGCATCTAGCTGCCGCCACGGAATATGTAGGGGTGAGTTTAGGACCGGTGCTCGTAGTTGCGTATTTGGTTTTAGGATTTGGGAGGAATTCGCATTATAGGAGCTTGAGCCGGACTTGAGTACTCGGTGAGGCTGAAATTGAGAGGGGTCGACAATGTTTTCTCACTAGGAGTAACGACTTCACAGACGGGAGATTCACAGATGGATTTCTTTAGGCACCACTCCCCTATTGGAGGGGACCAATGGGAGAGGGAGTCTGCAATGACGTTCCTGTTCCCTGGGATGTGGAGAGGAAGCAGAGTGATGTTGTTTGCAATGCAGAGGTTGAGAATTTTGGAAGTTAAATCGTGGAGCAGTCTGGACTTGGTCCCACCTTCTTTCTTTATGTAAGCTAGGGCTGTGGTGTTGTCTGCTTTTACTTGGATCACCTGGTTTTTGATAAGTGGGCAGAAATGTTGTAGAGCAAGGAAGATCGCTTTGAGTTCGAGGAAGTTGATGTGGTGTAATCTGTCTTCCTGCCAAGTCCCTGACGTCTCGAGGTTGTTCAAGTGGGCTCCCCAGCCATGACTTGAGGCGTCAGTGAAGATGATTTAGTTGGGGGAGGGTTCGTGGAGTGGAACTGTTCTGATGAGGTTCGTGACGTCTGTCCGCCAGAGGAGGCTTTTGTGGGGAAAGTCTTTGTGGAAAGGGCGTTGTTGGTCCGGATTCAGACTCGGGTTTGACTAGTTGTCGATTCGGTGGTGATGGAAGGGCCGTACCATTCATCGTCCGTAAGGAATGAGGTTTACCATTGAGTCCATCTTCCCGATGAGGGAGTTCAGTTCTCGGAGGGAGAAGCTGTGTTGATTTTGGAATTGTCGTATGTGTCGTAGAAGGTCTTCTACCCTGTCGAGCGACGGAGAGATTTTGGCCGAGAAGAGATTGAAAGACGTGCCTAGAAATGTTAATTCCAGTTGTGGGGTCAGGCGTGACTTGGTGAAGTTTATGCCGAAGCCTAGTTGGTTTAGGAGATTGATTGTGACATCCCTTTCTTGTTCGAGGCGTCGGGGGTCTTGGTTGTGTAGGACCCAGTCGTTGAGATAAGTACTTGATTTGATCTGTTGTTGGTGAAGGTGGGCTAGGATTGGTTTTAGAACCATGGTGAAAATTCTTGGGACTGCGTTCAAACCGAAAGGAAGACAACGGAATTCGTAAACTTGGCTGTCGTAAATGAATCGGAAGAATTTTGTGACAGAAGGGTGGAGTGGGACGTGTAAGTAAGCGTCTTCCAGGTATATGGAAACTGGCCAGTCATTTCGTTTGAAGGAGAGGCGGATGGATTTCAGTGTTTCCATTTTGAAGTGGGGATTGTCGATGTATTTGTTCAGGGGCTTGATGATTAAAATGAGTCTTTGACCTCCTGTCTTCTTTGGACGGGTGAAGATAGCGCTGTAGAAACCCAGTCTTGAGTTTTGGAGTTTGATGATTGCCCATTTCGCCAGAAGAAGAAAAACTTCGGACGTTAGAGAGGGAGAGACTGGAGACGTGAAGTTCCATGGGGGGGGGCTGGTGGCAAGGGGAGGCTTTGAGAGAAAGGTTGGTCGAAAGCCTTCCCTGAAGATTGAAAAGACGTCTGGGTTGTGCGAAAGGTTTTTCCAGGCCTGGTAGAAGTGGCGGAGTCGTGCATCAGCTGGGAAGCAAGAGAGTCGGTGACAGTCATTGTTTGTAGTGGGAGTCACGGCCGCCGGGAGAGGAGAACCGGCTGCGGCGGTCTGGGATTGCGGCTTGTTTCTGGTTGGTACGCTGGTTGGAACGGGGGCGAGACTGTCGTTCTGGTCGAAAGGGCTGAGGTTTACTGGTTGAGACGTCATTATGTGAGGTGTTTGTATACATTAATGGTTTGTTCTGGTCGTCAGAGGGAGAGCGTGAGCTCTGGTGCTAGAATGATTTAGATGTGCGAAAGGACGTCTTGTCTTGACGAAATGGTTTGGGCTTGCGTGAGATGTCCAGGTGAGGCGCAAGAGTCAGAATTAGGCCGCGGAAAAGCGTATCTGCTTCGTGAAGTGGCTGGTTGCGCAGTCGATGTCTAGTAGAGTCGTTGAGGTTATTAGTGGATTTAAGAGCAGCTTCTCTCAGTAACAGCATGTTATTGAAGAGTGCATGGACAGCCCAGTTCATGGAGTGGTAAGTTGCAAAGCTTGCTTTTTGAAAAAGTTGGGATATGAGGGTGGATAAGTTGTTGATTTCTTCTGGGCTTGCGTCGGCCGAAAGCTTCTCGCAGAGAGCATTAACGGCTGTGTTCAGTACGTCAGCTTGTGAAGCAGCGCGTAGACTAAGGCGTAAGCTTTTGTCGTTGTCGTAGAGTACAAACGAGGGGACTTCCATTCTTTTGGGGATGTTGAGGGCCGATCCAAAATCCAGTTTGACTTCATTGCAAAGAAATTCGCATTCACGGTAAGTGTCAAAATTTTTGGGGTTGGTGGCGCCGTCACCAGATGGTCGAAAGAAGCTTGTTTCACGGCCGGACCGAGGTACAGGTGATCCGTGTCGAGCAGTAAAGGCTCACCCTTTCCTAAGAGGGAGCCACCATTTCGAAGCAGGCAGGTTAGTAGAGTCGTCCACTGGCCCAGAAGGTTACGCGGCTTGTGGTACGGCATTAATTATCATGCCATAATTTGGTATATTAGGACCTCTGTTGCCAGTGATATTGAGCCTGGTGCTCCCTTGAGCTATTGTAGAGTAACCTTTAGATGTTAGTCACACCCTAAGATGCTTAGTGTGCTCATGTTATACGCTAAGTAGTGCTAGTGCACCTTTATTATGTAATTGGGCAAAGCTATGTATGGTTCATATCCAGATACCATAAGTATGGTTGTGTGGTAGTCTGTACATTACATCTGTTGGTAGGTGGAGCCCTGGTAGTGTGAGTGAGAGGGTGAAGTGCTGTGGGGACACCTTGTGTTACATCCTGGTATAACGAGCTGATACTTAACCAACACCCCTGACCTCAGGTGGTCAGTTTACCTCTGGGCTCCAACCCAGCAACACTTCTCTCCTCTCCTCCACCCTGTAGTGAAGCCTTCTAAGCCTCCTGAGCTACTGAACCACTGTACTGCCCGCATGGACTTGAATAAACCTACATAAACCCTAACGAGTCTGGTTGTTTGGGTGAGGACTTGGACTGCCTTCTACTCATACCCTGTAGCAAGTGGTGCATCGGCCTAAGCCTAATTGGACCCTAATTGGAACATCATCAGCTGGTGGGCCTACTTCAGGCCTACTGCAACAGCTTCAGCTTCAGCTTGGTAAGCATAAAAGAATTGTTCCTAGTTTAAGCCTAGTAGTTACTAGACTACTGTGACAAGTTTAAATATTTTATTTTTGAACTGTATTCGCAATATACTATTGTGTTTGCTATTCCATCATGCAAGTTTAGCAGTGCTAGGGAACTGTGCTTATTTTTCTACAAATTTAAAGAATTTGTTTGACTGTGCTTACCATTACTACAATTTTTCGTCGAATATTAAAAAAATATTTCCTTCATTTGTGCTGGCAGAACTGTGTCTTTCTTCAAACTGCTTAGGCTATGCTTGTTGGTAAACCCTTGTAAGTCTAGTACTGTGCATAGGCTTGTTCATCTTCAGCTTCTTGTGCTCGATAAGCCTAGTGTTCTATTTTCTACTAGCTTAGCAAGAGTTAAAAATTTCTAACTTTAGAGAGGAACAGTGTTCGCTGGTTTTTAATTTCATCGTTTTAGCCCAACTTTTATTTTGGATTTTATTCATTTTCTTTTGGATAACATGCCAACGTCAGGACTTGTAACCTACCAAATTCTCCCTCGATCATATTTGAAAACCAGAAGAGGTCGGTGAACTTTTAAAATTTATTCTTCAACAAGTTAATGTATAGATCTACTAGCAGTAATCCTAATCTTGTTGAACCAGTGTCAAATCCCAATGCTATTGGAAGAATCCCGATTATGGCTGCAAATGTTCAGAATGAGTTTGAATTGCCTAGTGACATGTTTTCACCTAGTTTGGGTCGTGGTTTTTTAACCTCAGCACAACGTTTAGCTATACTTCAACGTCGTAGAAACGAAGAAGATTTGCGTGAACGTGTAGGACAATAGTTGGACGAAAAATTTCGTGAAAATCCGCAGCAAACAACGCGAGGGCACGGCGAAATTGATGGCCACATCGTAACAAACGGTGCGAACAGTGTTAGTTCCAGTAATGAAGATCATAATGATCCTGGAAATCCCGAAGATCGACAAGAAAATCCCGTTTTCGTGCATACTTCGCAGCAAACTGAAAATGTGGAAACAGTGTATTTTATGAACGAATTTGGTGAGCATGAAAGTGATCAAATTCCATTAGAACAGCTCACAAAATTCAGGTCAAGTAGAATAAGGTTAGATAGTAATCCAGTTTTTACAGGTACAATTCCTAAAACTAGGATTAATAATCCAGTAAATGCGTCAACTTCTATGACTAACCTTATTGATAATTATATTCAGCCTATTGATACTACAGAAAGGAAAATGAATTTGTTACTTGACATTATGCAAAACTTTGTTTTAACTAGTGTTAACAGTAATAATTCAGGTAATCAGTTGAGCTTAAAAGCGAATGCGAATGCAAACGCTAAAAATTCAACAAATCTTGGAATTCCTTTGTCAAAAATTCAGGCCATTACAGTGGAAGAATTCAACGGATCTTACGACAAGATTTTTCCTGCATCTTTCATTGAGAAACTGGAATATTTACTTAAGATTAGATAAATAAATGAATAAGAATTTGTACATAAAACTGTTCCATCTTGGATGTCTGGTGAAGCGGCTCGTTGGTTTTTGTTTGCAAGACCTTTTGTTGATTGGTTAGCACCTTTCAAGTTCGTTTGCAGGGCTACAGAATTTTGAATAAAATTTGGAGTCAGCAGATGCAACCTAACGAAAGCTTCACCAAATATTATGAAAAGTGCTTGCGTATTGTAGAATGTTTGGTGAGAAACGTGATACGCAAGAAATCATTTCTGCTATTTTAGAAACGTTAAATACTACTTATCAATCACAAATGGTCCCAACTAGATATGCAACTTTGTCTGAATTTAGGATGCAAGGTGTTTTTCTTGAAAATGTTAATGCATAGATCGTTAGTCGTTCGAAACCTGTTAACGGTAAGAGTAGCGGTAATGCTAAGAGTAAGAGTGTGTCAAATGGTAAAAATAACAGTGTTTCTATGCCTAAATGTAACGCAAAATATTCATGTGTTGTGTGCGGTAATTTGGGTTGATCGAAACGATTTTGTCCTAAGAGAGCCGAGCATGAAAAACAAACGAACGCATCTGTCAGTCAGGGTCAAGGTCAAGGGCGCAGCACAAAGTGTAATGCGTGGTGTGGTCATAGTGAAGGTAGGAACAGTGATCAAACTCATGATAGGGATAACTCAAATAAAACTTATTTTAAGTCAGGTCAAGCAGCGCTGGTTAACAGTAGTGAATTAATCCTTGTGCCGCGGAATTTAATCAAAAAAGCCAGCCAGATGAAAGTCGGACGCCTGGTGTAGGCTTACCTCCGCGTAATCGTCCGTTCACTAATGGTGCTAAACATAGATCTAGAAGCCCAGAATCAGCACCATGTGCATATTTTACTTTGAACTTTAGAAAAGAAAGTGCGTAAGCTATTTTGGATAGTGGAAGTACACTTAGTTATATAGATGAGTCATTAAAAGAAGATTTAGTGAACATGGGTTTTGAATTTGTTCCGAAAATCTATAGAATTAGTGTAGCTGATCGGCGCTATGTAGAGTGCCCAGGTTACATTGACGCTACCTTCCAAATTCAAGGCAGAACCCACTCGTTCCCTCTTATTTTAATGCCAAACTCTATTCAACCGGTTATTTTGGGTGTTAATTCAGGCAAGAACTGGTTTGTAACCGAATTTTACTGACAACACATGGTATTGGTTAGATAAACCTAACGAAGTTTTTAAACTTAAACGTAGGGCCAGTCTAGATAACATGAATATGACAGTTGATGATGACAAATTTGTGATAGATGAATTTTGCGCTATGGTGGATGAAATTCGAGCTAAGGCATACGAGAGCAAAGTTTTAAATGATGAACAAAAAGAAGAGTTTTTCCAGCTTTTGCTAAAATATCGTCATGTTTTTAGTTCACGAGTAGGAAAAATTGACTGCTTTTTCGACATTGATACAGGTGGTCATCCACCAATAACGCAAAAGCCGTTTCCACAATCTCATTTTAAAGAAATGCAACGTGTAATGCGCCTTGCCTACCTAACATTGTTATACTTTGCTGATACGTTTTGTGCATTAAGGCAAAATTTACGCAATCACAAAATTGCTACTATTAAAATCGAAACTTTTATGATTTATTTGATTTAAGCAAGTTGTCTGCGAATGTTTTCCTGTAGTTTTCTGTGAATTATAACTTATTGTGTAGAATTCTAATTAATTGGCTGACTATAGCAATTGATGGAAGGGAGTTCATTGATTTTTAATGAAACGAATTCTTGTAAGTCGCTAAGATTGCTTTCTAACTTGACACTAATCGAATCCATTTTTTGTATTTTATGTGGAGTTACAGATTTTTAATATGGGAAAGAAGTCTTCGGACATGACAATATGGCCCAGTTGTTTACTAAATATGTGTTGTTGGCCACAATACATAAAGATCTGTGGATTCTAAACCTGTTGATGGGATCGCTTATAAAGTTTTAGCGCACGCTCAGCAATAGCAGCTTCTGTATTTTAAATCCTATATAGGTAAATTTTACGGTTAACTGTTATTCTTATTCTTGTTGTTTTTCTTCTTCAGTGTTTTTAATTAAAAATTCGGGACGAATTTTTCCTCAGGGGGGAAATCATGGTACGGCATTAATTATCCTGCCATAATTTGGTATATTAGGACCCCTGTTGCCAGTGATATTGAGCCTAGTGCTCCCTTGAGCTATTGTAGAGTAACCTTTAGATGTTAGTCACACCCTAAGATGCTTAGTGTGCTCATGTTATACGCTAAGTAGTGCTAGTGCACCTTTATTATGTAATTAGGCAGAGCTATGTATGGTTCATATCCGGATATCATAACTACAGTTGTATGGTAGTCTGTACATTACATCTGTTGGTAGGTGGAGCCCTGGTAGTGTGGGTGAGAGGGTGAAGTGCTGTGGGGACACCTTGTGTTACATCCTGGTATTACTTACATCCTGGTATTAGCTGATACTTAACCAACACCCCTGGCCTCAGCTGGTGGTCAGTTCACCTCTGGGTTCCAACCCAGCAACACTTCTCTCCTCTCCTCTACACTACAGGGTGGTGAAGCCTTCTAAGCCTCCTGAGCTACTGAATCACTGTACTGCCCGTGTGGACCTGAATAAACCTACATCAACCCTAACGAGTCTGGTTATTTGGGTGAGGACTTGGACTGCCTTCTACCAAGAATTTATAGAGTTGGGGAGGAGAATTTGTAACTCTAAAAAGTCCCTATTGAAACACGTTAGATCGGTCCCCATTAGTTCAGTCTGAGTTTTCAGAGGGCACCACGTGTTCCATCTGATAATTTTTGCTCATTTTTCAGCCCAAATCTTAAGTAAACTAAATTACAACTAAGCTAGGCTAAATAATAATTAAAATCAAGCTAGTTACGTTTAGTTTAGTTTAATTTTAGGCTAAAAACTGAGTAGAAATACCCACATAAAACACATGGCGCCCTCTATACACTAAGACTGAACTAATATGACTGTATCCAAGACGTTTCAGTATGGGTCTCAGTCACAAATTCTCCTCCCCAACCCTATAAATTCTTGCTTCTACTCATACCCCGTAGTACTTAGCGTCCTTGTCACGTAGGGCGAAACTAAAGCCGGTTTGGAGACCTCTGTTGATAACTGAGGTGTTGGCAGATTAGGACGGTTTGTAAAAAAACCAGTCCAGTACAGTATCTTCTACGGTTTTCAGAAGGGATGCTAAGGGGATTGTAGGATCGTCAGCCCTGTCGTCCGGAAAGTGAATGTGTTTTGCAGCAGGCGCTTGAAAAGCCTGTGCTTGCTGCGTTGTGGCGAGAGTCTGTGCGTCGTTTGAAAGGCCGCTTGCATGCTTGCACTTCTTGGCGGCGGGTTCATAAACGTGCGAAAGACGATTGCGGCTTTCATGACTGACGGTAGAGGGCACCCACTCGTGTGTGATAGCCCGTCGTGTCGACGAGGAGCACGACGGAGGAGGCATCGAGTTTGTGCCGGCGTAGTGATGGAAGACGGAGTCAACAAGGTTGTGAGCTTCGCTTCGTGTGACGCTGTGTTCTCTGTGTGACGATCTAGATGAGAGATCGAGCGGGGAGTTGGTCGTTGAAAGGCACACTTGTGATGAAGCTAGCCGTAATTTCTTCTTGGCTTCCCGGAATAGTGCTTTGGCTCGTCGGAAGTCATCTTCCAAGGTGAAAAGGTCGAGAGGCAGCGGAGTGCGTTGACCGTCTTGGAGTGAGTCGTCGTCGTCGTCGTTAGCGGCGTGACTGTGTTGGTCTAGGCCGGGCGTGCCATGGTCGTTGCGGGCGGTCGGGATAGCAGCCGGAGGGAGCACAGCATCCGAGGTCGGAGCGATGGTCGAAAGAGCGGTATCCATCGTAGTGAAGATGTGCGAAAACGAGATGGTCGAAAGGAAAAATCCAAATTCCTGGGCGAAAGGCGGGAGACGAGGTGAAGTGTAGGAACTTCTGGAGGAAAATGAATGCCAAGACCAACCACGTTTTTGCTTATATAGAGAGGGCTGCGCATGCGCAGTGGGACATGCAAGCAGGAGGCTACAAGCAACTATAAAACCTCCAGGGAGACATTAGTTGAGGACAATGTAATGCTAAATTATCAGGTTAATATGTTTAGCAAACAAAGAAACAGGCTATGTTGAGCCCCGACGCCGACAAGTGGAAAGCTGCCATAGCCAACGAACTCCAGATATTTATCGATCTTGACGTGTGGGACTACGTGACAAGGCCTATTGAAAGGAAGATTGTTCATTCCAAGTGGGTTTTCTCAAGAAAATATAACGCAGATGGTACTTTGTATAAATTCAAGGCCAGACTTGTAGCGTGTGGGTGTAATCAGATCCCCGGCCAGGACTTCTTCGAGAGTTCAAGTCATGTGGTAAAGGGACAGTTGGTGAAGCTCCTGCTTACCTTGGCTAGTGCTAGACACTACACCATCAAGAGTTTCGACGTCAAGTCTGCGTACTTAAACAGTCCCCTCGATGTAGAAAATTTCCTGGCGGCGCCGCATGGCCTTTCCAAACGTGAGGGGAATGGCATCAACTGACTCAAGAAGGCACTCTACGGGCTCCCCCAAAGTGGCCGGTGTTGGTACCAATATATGAAGCGCAGCCTTCTCTCCGTAGGTTTCAGGGCCTTGGATCCCTGCATCTCTATCCTGAAGGAGAACGACTTGTTTGTAGTTCTCTCTACCCATGTGGATGATTTCCTTGGCGGGGGAGATGAAACACTCCTTAACAGTATTCCAGACAGCTTGCAGCAGTTCTTCATGTTGCTCGAGACCTCCAACAGCCTCTACTTGGGCTACCATATTCAACTGAATGACATGGGAATCTCGATATCCCAAACTAAGTATATCGACAGACTCGTCGTCCAATATGGACTTGAGGACGCTAGAAGCGCTAAGACCCCCATCGTACTCTCCCAGAACATTGACGAGTGCCTTGACTCGGTTAATTACGATACAAAGTTGTACCAATCCGTTATTGGATCGATCCTCTGGCCATGGGAGTTGCCCCGACATTATGTTTGCTGTATGTACTCTGTCCAGATACAATCACTCCCCCAAGTTAGTGCACTGGGAGGCAGCTAAAAGAGTGATTAGATTCCTGCGCTTCACCAAAAGTGGGGTTCTACTCTTTAAGTGGGGTGGCACTGGAGTGCTCCAAGGATTCAGTGATGCCTCTTGGGGGGCAACTTTTGATGGAAAAGGTTTTTCTGGCTACCTCGTCAAGATCTTCGGAGCTCTCGTATGTTGGAAGACCCAGAAGCAGACGATGGTATGTTTAAGCTTTATGGAGAATGAACAAATTGCCTTTACTGAGTGTTTGAAGGAAATCCTTTGGACGATAGGAATATGTGCTGAGATGGGAATAGACTGTGGCCCAAAGCCAGAGGCCATATATACTGACAGTCAGTCGTTGATTGGGACGGTTGGTCGAATTGACTTGAGCGCCCGCTCCAAGCATTACGTTCGCAAGTTGTGGTTCGTGAGGGAGCACGTGCAGGTTGGAGCGGTTAGATTACCTCCCCAGCGAGAGCTCTGTGCCGATATACTCACGAAAGCAGTTGGTCCGCAGCGTATGAAGTCCTTTAAGTCTGCTTTCTGTTTGGAGGATCCCCTTCAAGAGTCAACCTCTTAATCTGTTATACTTATGTGTTTCATAGGGCAACTTTATACTTATGTTTTGGTATTGTTCATGTATTAGATCTGTATACTAAACGCTAGTGTAAGACGAAAGTTGGAGCGATATAACACATACTAATACTAAAATTGTTCTACCGTTAAACCAAAAAGACTAACCTGCTATCGGGCGATGATAGCGCTAAAGTTTTGGCGATATCACTACACCCTTTTATCTCTCCCATGTAACTCCCGATATGCTATGTTGTTGAGCCCTTGTTTAATTGGTAGAGTCCGTGGGACCGTAGACCAATTCTGCTATACTTGTGAAATTGCTGTGCCCTTGGGTGATATTTAAGTGTATAGAAGTGCATAAACGAGGGGGAATTGTGTGAGGTATTTTTCTCTTTAGCATAGTTGAGGATTTCTGCAATCCTTCTCAGTACACTATTAGCCTCTGTTAGCGTAGACGTTGAGCAGTTGGTCTTTGCATTGTTTCCCCACAGGTTTCTGTATTGTTGCCCTCGCCCTACCTTCCCTCTTACATGTGTCCCTCGGGCGACGCCATCTTTGTTATCGTCTTCTTCCTGTGTTTTTGCCAGAGAAGGTCGAACCTTTTGGCCCTTCCGCAGATGGCATTGTTTCGGCTGACGGTGTGGAAAATGTTTTGGCGATGATTCAAGTAAACACCTGCAGGAGACGAACCCACAGATAAGAAACATAAAATGTTAAACCCTAAGCTCTGTCCCGTTCATGCTGGAGAATTCGAACACTGCTTATTTTCTACCCCTAACTGAGTTTCCAACCATATGAAAGTGGCTGTAACCCTGACTGTTTATTACCTTGTACCCCACATAGTGATCGCCAACGGGAGTTACAACATTTATTTCTTGCGTAGTGTTAAAAAAAAACCACATCTTTTATCCCGGCCTCTGCGAAGGATGATATAGGGATAATCAGGAGATTTTGGGCGTCCTAACCTAAATTAGTCCCCCACCATTCAACATTTGTTGCTATCTGAAATCGGACAGATGTCTTAAGTTTAGGTTAGAAATCGTGATCGGCCCCTTCCTTACGTCGTGTCCGTTGTTAGGTACGGCAGTACCGCCTCCCTTCTAATGTGGGTGGGCGGAGACGTATTTGACTGTATCGAGCAATTTCAGTTGATAAATACCGGTCGGTAACCTGACCCCCGACCTCTGGTCCGAGTTTATCACACAAATATCACATTTATCACACAAAAGCTGAAACTGCTTTTGGAAGAAGTGGTCTAAAGATTATTGACAACAGCCTTAATCAGCTCATAAATTAGCTGTTCCAGCTGTTGAATGCACTCTTAAGTTGAACGACATTGTACTTCTAAAAGATGAAACAGTTTCCAGAGGTCAATGGATAATGGGTCGAATTCTTATATTCAGGAGGAAGATATGGAAGAATATGGTCTGTCATATTTCAAACCAGCAACAGCGATTATTTGAGAAGAGTGGGTCAAATGTGTCCATTTGAATTAGTTTAGTTAGGCCGATTACACTGACATACTAATGTGTCACTTAAGTCTTATAAATGCCACACTGTTACGTTCTCACAACAAGTACTTTTGGTTAGGTACACGGATCATTTGTTAGCCTAGCTTACTAAGACATCTAGTTCCAGTGAAGAACAATTTTGGAAAATGGGGCGTTAAAATGTCCTGCTTGTTATTTAAATTGCAAACGGGTAGCCATGTTAAAGCCAAATTTCATCTTCCAGGGTGGGTATTGATTATGTAAATGCAATATAGTAAATGTGTAAATGTAATATTGATTGTGTAAATGCCCGTAGTATAAATGCAAATCTCCAGGATTTTAACTTTTGTTGGGTGTGGGCAAGTATGACATCCTGCTGGTCAACAAATTGTGGCTGACTGATGGCTATCCCTGTAATGTTGTGCACAGGGATCACGGTTCATTGGGCCGGTGCCCTTCTAGTGGCAATTACACAAAACATCGACTTGACTTTTGGAGACTTGACCACCTATGTTGAATTCTCTATTTAGATTTGGTCTTTGGTGTCATTGTTAATGACTGTCTCGGAGCGAGTGACCACCATATGGTCTCTTTTAACTAAATATCCCTAGTACATGAATGCATGAAATGCTGCACTCTTCATATCCTCGCATCGATTACGATTGCTTTGCTCACACCTCCAGTTGGTCGATTGGGCCATTGAGCTGTAGCTGTTAGGTATTACTGATATTGAGGAGATGTGCAACCACTTTTAAAAATTATTGAAACTTTATACAAATTGTAGTTTGAAACCTTTCCATGTTGACCAGTAGGAGCACTTGAGTAGGTTAAAGACTCGTCGCCACCAAATTCCCTGGAAAATATTCTGGTTATGTAACAGGAAATTAAAACTCTGGCGAATTTATAAGGCTTCACGTTCCCATTCAGTTCGCTACTCTGTTTGCCAAAAGGCATATTCTGAATGAGAACAGAAAATAAAAGCAGAAAAAAAGGTAATCAGCGACGGAAACTACACTACAGGCCCCAAGTGTAACATCTTAATTTCACTACATCTTAGCTTAATTTGGATGTTATTTCCGAAAAATTACCCCCGGGTTCAATCTTATTTGGTTGAGACCAAGAATTCAGTTCCACAAGCAAAATATGGTAACAAGAATATAAACATTTATTTCACAAATTTCTAGCGGGTTAGTAAAAGTTATGTTTGCCCCTATTGGACTACACCAGAAGATGTAACAGCTCAAATTGATTTCGAAAAGTCGAATTCTTTTGGCAAATTGTTAATAGGTCTATGAAATTTAATTCCTCCTATAGGCTAATCAGCTAACAGAATTCATTAGGCTAATATACTTTCTCCAAAGCAAAGGACTAACAAGTATCTCAATATTCCTGCTAATAAATTGATATTTCTCACAAAATATAAAACTACCTCTGCTCAATTATATCTTCTTCCAGCATAATTTTTCATTAATTATGAACCTTTGGGCAGAGCAAACTATTTTTTTTTATATAAATCCATCAAAGAGCCCAGCTTCCCTTTTTTCCCAGGATTAACTTAATTTAAGGAGACAAGTGCCCAATATTCTAATTATACTGTTCTTTCACTATTCTACAGGAATAGCGAAAAATAATTACATGGAGAAGTAAATAATATTTCAACACATTAATAAGTTCTTCAATAGGCTAGTTCGTATTTTAGGTTTTACTGGCATTATTTGGTGCATAATAAATTCACGAATGAAACACAGTTAAATGCAGAGTTACGTGTAGTTTTTAGGTTACGCGCGGACCAAACATAGACTTTGAAGATTTCTTACTCAATGGCGGACAAAGTTCAGGGTCTCAAACGGGCCTCCGAACCACAGGTAGTTGAAAACCATGTTTACAAAAACGGCTTTCATTTCCCACGTTGAACCAAAGTGACGGTTCCGTTTTGTTGCTCCTGGTCACTCCACTCTCGCAGAAATTTCAGAAGACTCCATTAGTACATGACCAAAACTTCTTCGTGGTGTACTGGATTAACGAACAGCATTTTCAACGGACATTGTGGTAAGATGAAATTTGAGCTTAAGCAATAAGCAAGCTCATTCGTAATAGAATAGAATAGAATAGAAGAACCCGATGGTGCAAGCTAAAAGCCAAGAAGCACCCCCCCCTCCCCCCTCCCCCCCCCCCTCCCCAACCACCAAAAACACAGACCAACCAGGGGCCAACCACCAAAAAAAGCCTAAGCAAAAAAGTGGTCCAGCCGATTTTTAAAAGAATCAAGTGAAGGGGAAAGAACAACCGAGACGGGCAGAGCATTCCATGCCTCGACCACACGTTCAGAAAAAAACCTGTGACGCACGTTGTCGGAGGAAATACTTCCACAGAGTTTAAGGAAGTGCCCCCTGGTCATGGTATAAGAAAGACAGAAAAAGTCAGCAGCCTGAACGTCAATGAGGTGGTTTAAGATTTGGTACGTGAGGATAAGATCTCCACGGAGGAATCTGGTTTTGACAGGGGTCAGGTTCAGTTTGCGAAGACGTTCTTCGTAAGAAAAGTGTATTAGGGGAAGGCACCATTTTGTGAGGCGGCGCTGAAAAGTTTCAAGACGGGCGAAGAAGGAGGTATAATAGGGACGGCCAATCTGAGAACAGAATTCGAGTGTAGGGCGAAGGAAGGTTTTGTACAGGAGAGCAAACAGCTTTGGTGAGACAGCAGAGAAAGTTTTAAGAATATAGTGGGCTTTTTTAAAGACTTTGCCGATGATATAATTAGTATTAACATGAAATTTAAGAGACGAATCAACCAAAATGCCCAAGTCTCTATGGGACGTATTAGTAGGGATAGTAGAGTTACCAAGGTGGTAGCTGTAGTGTGGGTTGTTATACCCAAAATGCAGCACCATGCATTTGGGAGGATTAAGGGCAAGACAGTTTTTGGTCGACCAGATGGCAACAGCGTCGATGTCTTGCTGAAGATCTTGATGAAGATAAGAGGAAGAAAGAATTTTCAAGTCGTCCGCATAGCTCCTGCTAAAGGAGTGGATGACAGAATGGAGGTCATTCAGGAAAAGATTGAAAAGAAGGTAACAGAGGTAACAGGGACCCATTCACTAGAGGAACCCCTGAGACTAACACGTTGTCGTCTCTGAGAAAGATAAGAGTTGATCCAGGCGATGTGTGATTTAGGAAAATTCAAATAAGACAGATTGTTAAGGAGAAGGGAGTGAGAAACAGAATCAAAGGCTTTGCTGAAGTCGAAGAATACAAGATCACATTGCATCCCTTTGTCCAGGAAGGTGGTAAAGTGGTTGTAAGTTTCAAGTAGGTTAGATTGACAAGAACGGCCTGGGAGGAAACCGTGTTGGAATTTAAAGTCGATATTGAGATGTTGAGAAATGCTCATAACAGATTTATGGAAAAACTTTTCAAGGATTTTAGAAGCGACACAAGGTAGACTAATCGGCCGGTAATTATTAACATCATGGAGGGACCCACCCGTATGAACAGGGGTGATATTAGCATCTTTCCAACGAGTAGGAAAAGTGCAGGAAGAAAAGGAACTTTGATAGATCAAAAAGAAAGGGGTAGCAAGAGATTTAGCACAGGATTTGAGAAAGAGAGGGGAAATGCCATCAGCGCCACAGGAAGAATCCTCCCTTAAAGCAAGGAAAGCATGCTCTACGTCCGAGCACAGAAAAGGAGCAGTAATGAAGCCAGCATCCATTGGAGGGCTGGGAAGATGTGGCAGATAAGAAGAGGCAAAAGAGCAAGATAGGACCATTATTACTATTCAGACAGGTAGTAGGAGCAGTCTTTCTATTGCGATTAACATAGGCAAAAAGTGACTTAGGATCCGATTTAGCTTTGAGAATAATGGATTCCTCATAAACACGACGGGCAGAGCGAAGACCAGAAACGGCAGCACTCCGGGCAGCTTTGAACAGGGCCATATTTGAGGGGGAGGGAAAGTCACGAAGACGATTATATGCACGTTTTTTTCTGCCTAATCAGGGACCTGATGTTGTGGTCCAGCCAAGGTGGGGCACTCTTTGTGGATGGGGTAAACACAGGAATGAAATTCTTAATAACATCAAGAATGAAATCTTCGACAATTTCAAGTTGGGAGTCCACGTCCCACCCCCTGAGCTCAGCAGGCCAGTCAATACAGGCAAAAATGTCATTGATTAACATGAAGTCGGCTTTTCTATAACTGGGACGGGGACCGCCAGGAAGTTTAATGTGAAAGACAATTTGGAGATTATAACAAAGAACATCGTGGTCGCTGAGCCCAAAGGAGGGGGGAGGGGGGTAGTGAATAATGGGAGAAACAGTAAAGTCAGCATTGGTAATGACAAGATCAAGTAAGCTAGAGTTTTGTCCTGTTCTATGTCTGGTAGGCTTCACAACATGTTGGAGGAGGCCGTGGTCTTGTAAACAATCCAGGAATTCAAAAGCAGCAATATTTTCCGATTAGGAAGTAAGGAGCGTGGTCCAATTCATGGTAGGGAAATTGTAGTCACCAGTGACGATCATTTGGCAGCCCTTGGACAGCATGATGAAATGGTTGAGAGACGAAAGGAGAGCAGGCCAGCTGACTTGAAAGGTGATTTTAGGGACTCGATAACAGCAGCCCACATGCAGATGACAATGCTTAGCAAGATTCAACCGGCATTGAATAAATTCCCACTCTCCATGAGGGTGAGAAGAGGAACCATGGAGAGTCGAGGGGATGCAAGATTTAACATAAATGGCGGCACCACCATGATGATTGGTATCCCTGTCGCAACGATACAGAATGTAACCTGGAAGCCCAAGGGTGCAGTTGTCCACTCTGCTGGAAAGGTGCGTCTCAGTGACGCAGATCACATCCGGATTTTCCGTTTTGACATGAAGTTTGAGTTCATCAAGCTTGCTGAGCAGCCCCTGAGCGTTAAAGTTTGAGAGCTTTAGAGAGTAAAAATGACGTCGTTTATCGTCCGATCCTTCTCCTCGCTCGTTTCATAGCACTAGTTGACAATGAAAAAATTATCTGGACGGACTATTCTGAAGTTGAGAGAAGCCACTTCCCAAACTTGATACGATGGACTACAAATACTAGCTTCATTGCGGTTCGAAGTGCTAGCCAGAAGAACACGTTTTTACCTTCACGCACTCATTTGTAAAGTTCGCCATACAACGTCAGTGACGATTCCAGCGCCACCACACGCCAAAACAGGAAGATGAAGAGCGCCATAGCCAAATTGAAACCTAACGCCATTGCCAAACCGAAACTAGCGCCGTAGCACACAGGACCAAATTTTAACACCCAAAACACACAAAATAAACACACAAAATAAATTTTAACACACAAAATAAATAAAACAATGTTAATTCGACATTACATACTGCTGTCACTAGACTGCTGAGAAATTATAATTTCAAACCCGTCCCCCATTTTTGGGGATTGTGGTTGGTGGCGTTTTTAAAACGTCGTGGCACTTCTGCCTCAATGCTGCCAGTCTGGGCCTGAAACTGTTATCATCCCACAAATAAAAATGTCGCTAATGGACGAACGAACACACAACCTTGCGAATTCTATATTTTGATAATTTGAGAATTACGATAACACTTGCTATTGACGTCGTTTACGCCAAATGTTACGCACTTAGGAAAATGCCGTTTGCCTTTTGTAGAACGGTGATCAACCAAATCACGTGATTCTATCGTCCTTTAATTTCTAGCCTACAATTGGTTTACTCGTTGTGATCGTCGTGAATCAATAGTTGACTGAAGAAGATGGTCTGATCAGCGAATAGCAAGGAGACCTTGACAAAGTTGCTGCCATGACATTCAGTGCAGGCCAGGTTAGTGTCATAGACTGCCAGTGGTTACCGGATCTACTCTGACCTATTCTAAACAGCGGTGATTGGAGGTTTCCAGCTTGATCCTTGAGGTTGTCCCTCTCCTTACCAAACGCTGTTAAACCGTGGAAAGCCACGGGAAAAAAATTCAAGTAAAATAGACTGTGGAAAATAATACTTGGGGGCAAAAGCCAAGCGCAAACTGCAGACCGAGGAAATAAAAGCCACGGGGGAAAAACCTTTATTTATGAGCTGCCAGGTGATTTTGGAATTCCGTTTAATCAAGACTTTTCCAAAAGGCAAAAAAAAAAAGCGTCTCAAATATTATACTTTTTCATAAATGAAATAAAAGCCTGCGAAGGGAAGACACAAACAATTTTTCAATTTTTTTTCTTGTATCTTGAAGTAGGGAAACTTCGTGACAGTTTTAAG